>QWTY01022996.1:0-18536 GCA_008033365.1 Pseudorectes ferrugineus
GTACTGGCAAATAACAGGAACTGCTGTTTACATGCTCTCATGACCTCATTCATCAAACATGCACACAGTGAAAGTACAAAGCAGCATCAGGGAGAGAGTCTCAGGTTCCCTGTTACTGCTCTGTTTGTATTTATGGAGGGTTGATTTTAGTCTGTTTCTCTAACATAATTTTTTCTGGTAACAACTCCTTACTGACACGCGACAGCTGAGTCTGGCAGTTCACCTTGAAAATAAATCAAAAGATAACAAGAAACGAATGAGGAGCAGCTCCACTGAGCTCTTAAATCTCCATATATTATAAAATTACTGGAATGGCTGCTAGGGATTGCAGTGATGCTCATTTGTTTCAGTGACTGAACTCAGGATCATACAGCCCTTCTTCACTTTCTGTCCCATTTGAAATGTTTTGCTGCCTTGTATTTACCTTCTCTGTTGATAGGTTACACCTGAGCCACCAACACCCCACTGGGCAACTGATCACTTTGGAAACAAAAGGTAGAGCACTATAGTCAGCTAAACCTCCGCAGGGGTGATAGCAGGCTGAAGTCAACTCAGCAGGTATTTTTGCCCACTGTTTTCACTGTCTTCAGCTTTGCAACCTAAGAGGTAAGAACCCCATGTGCCTGTTACAGCTTTGACTCTGTCACATCGGGGGGCTGGAGGGGGGTGGTTGATGGAGTGGGTGTGGGGTGAAACCATGACAGACTTCTCCCTTCCTGCTCCAACCTGCTGAGCTGAGAGCAGCTGGAGGACAGGGACAGGTCTCCAGCTGTGAACATGTCTCTGACAGTGTAGCCTCTGATCTTCCCTGCTAAGGTGATTATGAAAAATGTTCACAAAATGTAACAGGCCTTTAGAGATAAGGGCAAGGGGGGGAACCTCATGGAATTGTGTGTGTTGTACCACACACAGTCATAAAGGGATTTATGGAGAAAGAAGGGTGAGAGAGAGGGGGGAGCAGGGGGAAAGAGTTGTGTGTGCTAGGAAATTGTCTTTCAATCTATGCTATCCATTAACAAAAGCATGCTTTTACAGTTTGGTAAATTAATGCATCCACTCTTAATTATAAATTCCATAATAATGTATATAAATATATCCAATACATCCAAAAACTGTGGTCTTGCATTCCCCTAATGAAGGTATTTACTTTACACAAAGGACATTATTATAGCAGTGGTGTAATACAATGAATCAAAGCTATTTTCATGTGTTAGCTACATGTTCACTGCTCATTCCCAATACAATTAGGGCAGAAATGAATGAGGTCCAAAAGGACCAAACTTGCCACTTTTTGCACTGCTGCATTCTAAGGAATAAAAGATTAAAAGAGAACAAAATCAAATCTCCAGGAAGGAAACAGCATTTTTTTAGCTTTATCCCACAGGATTACTGCTTGAGTAGGTTTTGATTCAGACCTGTTTGCTCATCTCTAATTAATAACTTCAGTCATTTGTTCCTCTGATATCATTGTGGTAGTTTTAATTAGCTGTTTCACATGGGTAAGTCACTGCATTGCCCTTAAGATTGCACATCTCAATGTATTTATCAAACCTACTCTGACAAAATCAAGGGACCAATTGTCAGAGCAGCAGAAAAAAGTAGCTGGCTCTTTGCAGAAATGCATCTTTTCGTTAAATTCTCCGGTGTCTAACAAGGCATGAATTCTGATCCAAGTTTCTCCTCTATTTTATAGTTTGTGTGAAGGTTTATCCCTGTATTTGTTTTCTGATGCCCTTGTTCCAAACTTACTCCATTCCAGACACATCTGTAACCTTCTGTCCTTTATGTACATACTTGTAATATTTGCCAGCCTTAACATATTTGAGACTGATAACTTGTCTGTCAAATGTATCAGAAGTTCGTTAAAGCCTCTGAGAATTACTGAGGTTGAACAAAGGAACAGAAGAGGCACAAGCCTCACTCCTTTCTCATACCAGAATGAAAATCAGCGGGCTAGATTCTAATTTGGTACAGGCCCAACAGAAGGCATTCCTGCATCTTTTGCCATGCACTCATCCTAATTCTAACAACAACCACTCTCTGGCTCTACTGCATTTCCAATTCTACTGTTTGTTCTGCTTTTAAATATAAATGAGTAAGTGGTTTTGTGATTCACTCTTTGCATTAGAGAGCAGACATGCTCAGAAAGATTAACTGAAGTGAAATAAAACCAGCTGTTTTCAAAAGTTTTATGAAGCTCAGAAGCTATGAACAAATAGATTTACATTTTCAACCATGGAACATGATTATTTTTTGAATTACTAAAAATACTTCAACATTTTGAAATAACAATATGCAACTCCTGATTTTGTTTTTTCTTCCCAACAAAAGTACTTTACTAGGATTAAAAAAAATTGAATGTTGTTTCAGTCATCCTGGTTGTGTTTGTTTCTACACAAAACATTCTTAGAGATCACTTTACTCAGCTATAGCAGTAGTTCTGTGCCCTTTCAGCCATTCTCCCATCTAATGATGGGAGGGGTGTGTGCAAAAAGTCATGGTATAAACCAGTTTTCCACTGCCTTTGCATAACAGGGCACACAACATGGAGCCCAGGATGTAGAACGGCATATTGTGTTCTTATGTTTGTACTAAGAGCTTTCAGTCTGCTCCACGTTGTGTTTGAACAACCAGCCACCCACCACCGACCATCTCAGACTGACAGAAACCTTTTCCTAAGGCTTTTTGCCATGCTCTAGTAAAGACCCTGCTGGGATCATACCTCCCATCTTCCACATGGGGAACTCACATCTTCTACTGTGGCTACAAGGATCAACAGCAAAAATCTGAGCACACCTGGTTAGTCAAACACCAGATGCTTACATGCTTTTTGGTATAATTTAGTTTTTTATTGCGGGTTAGGAAGAAGTTACTAAGCTTTATATCAATTAGGGATCTGGACCCAGAAGGCTCATACTGATCTGATGTTCTCCCTCCATACCTGGGGAGCTGTTGGACTGTTCTTTGTCTGGACCCATCCTGATAAATACATGAGCTAAGAGTTGCTGTCCCTGACACTCTTTTTCTATTACTTTTTTCTAAGTTTTTTGAGTTATTAACTCATCAAAGAAAAAAGTCCTTAGCTGCCAATTGCTTTGCAAGACCAAGTGAGTCAACCTCCTTTCCAGCTCCCAGATTATCATGCTGACCCCACTGAGAATCTCATTACAGATATGCCAAACTGCCTGTTGGTGATCAAGGTACTCAGGTGACATGAGTAACTTTCACAGCTAGGAAGAATTTGCATTAAAAATTATCAAAAATAAGTATCTTAATGAATGAATTAATATCCTTGTGTTGCATTTCTTCTGAGCATAAAAAGCTGGTATTGTGCTAAATTATGACAAGTCCTTCTACTACAAATTTAAATGAATATCCTGAAATACTGTCTGATCATTCATTACTTTATCAAGCAACTATATTCTTTATGACAAATCTCTATTCAGAGTCATGGTAGAATTAGTATTTGTTCTTCTGTCTTGAGGCTCTCTACACACAAAGAGGTGACAGAAAATTGCTTTTATATAGAAACTAGGAAGTTCTGTCCTTGAAGTAAAACTGTGGGATCTGTGAGATCTAGAACTCATAACCACCAAAGACAAGAGCTCTGCTTTGGTCTTTTAGGCAGTTATGTTTTTACTTTGTTTCAAATATTGGATCTCTTGTATAGGCAATTGGTGTTAATGCCTACAACATACATGTGTACTCATAGAATCTGAACCTTAAAGAATGAGATTCCAGCATAATTTGAAAATAATTTTATTTTTATTAAGAATTTGGAATTATAATCTACATTTTCTCCATAATCACAGAAGACTTTCCAAGTTGTTTTTTTTAAAATAGGGCAACAATTTTAACCCAAAATACATATATGAAATAAAGCAGACTTTGATAGTATACATTTTCTTTAAAATTATGCGTTATCAAATAGCATTAATAGTTGTGTTTAAAGGATGAAAAGACATAATATAAGATAGATGAATTCCCAGCTTCTGCTGATACACTTCAGATGAAAGTTTGATTTCACACCAGCTTCTCATTAGCCCTTCGTACTGATGGTTGCATGGCTTGGGGTCAGATGAGCAGCTCCTGCCAAAGTGTCCCACTTTGTGTTTTTCCCTATTGCACCCCCTCTTTCTTCAGATCACCTTCCTGTGATAATCATGACTTAGCTGATAGTCCCTTAAGAAGCAAAGTTCAAGTGAATGCAAATAATTAAGCAATAAAAAAATATCATAAAAACAGCCTTCCTCACCCATTTTTTATTTCTGTTTTGGGTGATTTTTCTATATTTATTCTGTCAAATTTGCTGTTCCTTCATAAAGTTCTTGTACACTTTATCTCCAGCCAGGTTGATAGAAATTAGTGAAAAAATGAGCAGCCCTCTTAAAGTTCTTCCAGCCTCCTTTGCCACATGATCCCAGATCTGTATCAACAAACCACAGTATCCAGCGACCTTGTTGACAGGCAAGAGATAAACCAAATTTCCCATGGGAGCCAGCTGATTGCTTAAATCAATTTTTTGTACTTTTTGTGACAATTGTTTTTTCAGAGCAAGTAAATTAAAGATTCCTTATCACTTGCCTTGAGCCAACACCAGTCCAAGATGAAGACTAAAGGAAAAGAAATATGATACAAATACCCTCACCTTTGAAACATGAGTTAGACTCTCGTGGAGATTAAAAGCCCTTAAATCAAATAGCATTTGTCAGACACAGTTATGATCTCCAACTCATCATAAGTCCTAAAACACTTAGGGACCTCTGGAAAACCCACCCAGGACTTCAGCAGTATTTCAGTGTTCTCCACTGACAGGCAACAGAAAATAAGTAAGAAAGAAGGATCCCTGCCTGGAGTTATGGGATTTATCTCACAGAAAATATGTTTGATCCCCTCACAGTCTTTACCTACAAAAGGCTTTTCCAGGTGCAGGTTTCTCCCACAAGCCAAACACTTATCCATGGGTTCACAACATCAGCACAAAAACACAGCTACATGGCACAGCAGGTGTAGGACAATAAATTCTAGTTGACCACAGTTGGTACAACATTTAAGCATGTTAGGTGTAAATCTCCCAAACACATTTGGAGCTGATCATGCCAGTAGCTAGGTACAAACTTTAAAAGCCGTCCTCTGGATGATAATAAAGCAGTTACCAATGGTGGCTTCTGTTCTCCAAAAAATGCAGCCTTGGAAATATTTGTACAGCAGTAGGTGCTCTGTGCTCCATCAGAGGTGGACGCAGAGTAAAGAATCCAACTTAGCTGTGATTTTTTATGGACTCTGAGTACAGGAGGTAATAGAGTATGAAATTGCCATTTTTTTGGCAATTTTTTGGTCGTTTATCAAAACAGAAAAGACCCACTGGGGAAGTGATCTGAGTCAGAGAAACAGAATTAAGATTAATTTATAACCAGTGGAGTAAACTGTTTATAATGATTCACTGTTCCATCTCAGCGTGCATTTAACGCTATCAGACAGTTTGTTATGGGTTTGTTGTGACTCAAGTGAGCAGAGAGACATTTTAATTGAGACAAATGCAAAAAAAATTTGGACAAGAATACTGTTGGCTAAGTGAATGTAGCACAGGTGGTGTCAACATGATGCCTTCCCCTCTCCCTCCTACCCCAACAGTTGTACTACCAGAAATGCATTGGCAAAAGTGAGCACATTTCTGGGGCTTGTTTTTCTCCTTGTTGTTGTTGACTTGCAAACTGCGTCTGTCCTCATTTCTACATGCAACGTCAGCTGATGCTGGACCAACAGGTACAGGTATAAAATGGAGTAACAGATACGCAGTAAAAGTTTCACACTGATCTCTGGTCCATCTGCTGTCAAAATTTCCCTGGCACAGCTGCTGGGCCTGCATGTATTCATGCTGAACTGCTTTTGAAACTAGCCAGCGTATTTTGAGAATTGCATTAACACAGCATCAGCTGGGAGAAAAGATGGGTCTTTTACTGATTCTGAGATTCTGTATCTGATCTCTGACTGATAATCATGTTGAAAGGATAATTTGAATGTATTGGGCAAAGTGCATCATGTGATGTTTCAGTGAAATCCACAGCACCAGATGCTCTAATTACACAGAATATACATTTCCAGTCTTGAAATTCCTTCTGCAATTACTGCAGGTTTTACAGAAACATTGTACATTGTGGAAGTACTTTATGGAAAGAAAAGGGAAATATTTCATATAGGATGTTAATACTGATAGTATTTTCATAAAATACTTTGATAAAATACTTACTTTTTGATAAAATATTTAAAATTTTGATTTTTATAAAATCCTCTGAATGCCTACTGTAGATATACTTCCCTATAGCCATACAGTTACAACTCTATACCTTTTTCACTACCAGAATGCAACACTTGATAAAAGGTCATAAAAAGTGACCAAGACAGGACAATCTCTGACACAGACCAGTAGCAGATGCAGAGGAATGAGGCAAGCATCAGATAATACATGTCTTGCACATCTTCCAGAGCTCCAGTATTTACTTCAAAGTCCTGGCCTTTTAAATATTCCACAGCTTCTCTGCATGCCATGTCCTCAGCCATTACCTCCTGCACTGCAAACACTTAGGTGCTCTCAGATGTGGTAATTCTCAGCCCAGATCAGACCATGCATATTGCCTACATAAGCTAGCAGGATACACAGAAACATGAGCAACAAGACTTCATGGTGTGACGGTGTGGCAGAAAGGCATCAGTCACCTCTCAAAGAGAAATGAGTCTATGGAGGTGCCAAAAACTTGATTCATCTGAGGTCCCTGAGGATTGAGTAGTTTATCCACAGGCCCATCTCTCTCAGTTTCCTGGTTTGAACTTTGATTCAGTGCCCTGCTGGGTTTGATCCCTGCTGGGTCCCTGAGTGCTGACACTGACTCTGTGATCTCTCAGTCCTGGGCTCCCTCGTGGTGCATTTTATGCTATGGGCTTGAATATCTGGGGCTACCCCCACTATAGTCACACAGCTTTGAAAGCATGGATTCCTAAGGGGAAACCTGTCCATTTTGAAGGACAAAATGTTGTGGAGTGTAAAGGGGCTGGAAGGAATTTTTTTTATGACTCCCAGGCATTATGCTAGTGCTGACCTTCTTCCTCTTTCAGCTGTGTCCAAAATAACAGGATCTGCAGATGGCATGGAGGACAATTGAGATTGTATGTTTCTGCTGATAAACTGTTGGTCAAGTAATCAGCAACCTGCATTTTCCCACCGCCCACTGCAATACCACTGGCAAAACAATCTAATTCTTTTCACGACCGTTTCTTAATCTATTACATAGGAAAAATGATATTTGTTTTACTTCATTAAGTATTTTTGGATCTATAGATAAAAAGTACATGATCACAACAGAAAGGTGAAAAGGAAAATGGAAAAAAATTACTGGAAAACTCAGCTGAGTGGCTTCAAACCTCTGGAATTGTTTGAGTCTGATTTTCAGCTCTGATTCAGGTGATACCCTCTTTTTGTCACCACCTGTTGTTTAAATCTACTTAAAATCCTAGTTTTGCAAACATCATCCCAGATGCCGGTGCTAAACACTACAATCTGTTTTGAAATCCAAGATGCCTTTCCTCAGTTGTGCAACATTTTGTTTTGCTGAACCCTTCCTGAGCAAAGAGCAAAAACAATTGCCCTAAATGCAGAAAAATAAGGGATTTTAAGACAAATTTGCTGTTCAAACTTTTAACACAATAGTATAAGGGGAAATGATGGGCTGAGGGACTGTGATGGGGAGTTGACAGGGGCACTTTCACAGAGCCTTACAGAAGGGTTTGCTATTGCTTCTCTCGCTAAGGCATTTAGATTGCCAGCAAGTGAGACAGGAAAGCGCAGTGTCCGAGTGCAACTGAGCCACTGAATTGGTAGGGCTTCATCTGCACTGCTCAAAACAGTTATTTCCACCAGTCTTTGATTTGTCCGTGGTTTTACACAACCTGACTGACCACTGACCATGGAGGAGTTTATTCAACCAGAGGAGAATCTACATTGAAGAAGGAGTGGTAGATTAGTGACAATGTGTGTGTTGTGTGCATGCACACACCTGCACACGTGTGTGACTGATCTCCTTAAGAAGCAGTTTGTGCTGTGATCATTTTATTGTTGCTCTGCTGCAATTCAAAAAAGAGATGCAAAGGGCTCAGGGGTGATGACAGCTGTAGCAATAGAGGTTTTGAAGAGAATTTCTATTACATAAAAAAACCTCCTACTTTTTTCCTGCTATTTTCAAAAGCTGGGATGCATTTCTTTCTGTAAAGCCCTGAAGGGACTATTACAGCTCCTTGCAAAGCAGGAGGCAAGTGTAAATCACCGTTACTTTCACATGGACATGGACATGCGGGCAGTCAGAATTTTAAAAATCAGTGTAATTTTGTGGCCAGTCATCTCTCCTTTGTTTGCCAGCGTGGATCAATATGATCAAATACTGCCATGATAACTGTCTGAAAGCAGAGAGGGAGAGCAGCGTGAAGCAGAAAAACTTCACAAACCCCTCTCCTTTCACCCCCTGCTGCTGTCTCCACCCTCGGCGCGGTGTGGCTCCTCCTGGCAAGCGATGCTGCTGGCGGATGCCGGGCGGGATCGGCTCAGCCCGGGCGGGATCGGCTCAGCCCGGGCGGGATCGGCTCAGCCCGGGCGGGATCGGCTCAGCCCGGGCGGGATCCGGGCGGGATCGGCTCAGCCGGGAGGGATCGGCTCAGCCGGGCGGGATCCGGGCGGGATCGGCTCAGCAGCTGGCAGTGCAGGAGGGCTCTGCTCTCCACGCCGCTGCAGGCAGGAAAGCCCCACCTCCACAGGCTGGGTTTTCATGAATGCCTCAAACCAGCTGTGAGAAAACAGCCTTTTAGCCTGTGCAAGTGAGCTGGAGTCTTAGAGGGATTAACCCATCTGATAGTTGAATTTACAAAGACTGAAAGTCCAGGTGCTGCTTTAGGGGGAGTGGAGGGCGGTACAGGAATGGGACTGTGACTACATGGAGAACGTGCTCTGGGGCTGCAGCTCACCCACACTCTGCTCCACCGACCCTTTTTCAGGGGACCATGGAGAACAGGTTCTGAGATCGAGTGCTGGGCAGAAGCAGAAGTGGCCTGGTGAAGATGGAGAATGGCACAGGAGATGAGCAGAACCAGACTGGGGTGCCACTATCAAGCCAGGAGATCATTACAGCTGAATACCAAGTGGTCACCATCCTCTTGGTCCTCCTCATCTGCGGGCTGGGCATCGTGGGCAACATCATGGTGGTTTTGGTGGTCCTCAGAACCAAGCACATGAGAACTCCCACTAACTGCTATCTGGTGAGTCTGGCCGTGGCAGATCTCATGGTGCTTGTGGCTGCAGGACTACCCAACATCACAGAGAGCCTGTATAGATCCTGGGTGTACGGCTACGTTGGGTGTCTCTGCATCACTTATCTCCAGTACCTGGGAATCAACGCTTCTTCTTTTTCCATCGCTGCCTTCACCATTGAGAGGTACATAGCCATCTGCCACCCAATCAAAGCTCAGTTCCTATGCACTTTCTCAAGAGCCAAAAAGATCATTATTTTTGTTTGGGCTTTCACCTCCATATACTGTATGCTCTGGTTTTTCTTGCTAGACCTCAATACAGTAGCCTACAAAGAGACTACTGTTGTGTCCTGTGGCTACAAGGTGTCCAGGAGTTATTACTCTCCTATCTACATGATGGACTTTGGTATATTTTATGTTGTGCCAATGGTATTGGCAACTGTCCTCTACGGCCTGATTGCTAGAATACTGTTCCTGAACCCCATCCCTTCAGACCCAAAAGAAAACTCTAAGACCTGGAGGAATGATGCAGCTCACCAAAGCAAGCCTGTGAATTCCAAGATGACTAACAGGAGTTTCAATAGCACTATTGCTTCTCGAAGACAGGTAGGAACAGCTATTTGAAATGGCTTTCTGAAACCTAAACCACTTGTTTTAAAGCTCACTTGTCTGAAGCTATGGAAAGAGGTAAAATATATTCTTCCTTTTTTGTAAGTAGTCAAGTTTAAATTCTGTGATACACATATACGTATAAATACGTATTTTCTTCTTGCCTATACATTATTACCTACTGCAAGGACCATTAAAAGAAACAGTATTTTATTTCCTATATCAAAACGCAATTAGGAAGTATCCATTATGAATGAAACATTTTTAACTATAGTTTTTTTTTATTTTACAGCCTGTTAGTAATCTTGCCAAATGTACAAAGTGACTCGTGACTTATTTTTGAGATCTGAGGAGAAGGAACTAGCCGGGGAGTTTGGGACGCTTGAGGTTGAGTCCCAAATAAGGCACTATGTCACTCAGCAAATGCAGTCAAGGTGTTCATTTTCCTGTCTCTAACTCTCCTGTGAAAAGTCTGTTTAAGGAAGTCTGTATATAAATTGCTTTGTAAATGCTAAATATCTTTGTTACTTTGTCTCTCGTAAAATATTTTTATGTACTGATGGCTCAAAACTGAGGCACAAGTTTGAATAGCTTCTTCTTATATTGTTGAATATGTATGCTGCTGTGTGTAGTAATACCAGTAGAATGTAGTTAGTAGATTAATTGCTGGCTGTTTGCAGTAAACCACATGGTGTGCAGCAGGTAGCACAGCTGGTGCAGTGATGGGAAACACAGGGTGCATCCTTTGCAGCTGGCTCTGGGGATATTCTTCTTATTCTTTATATTCTCCTTATTTTGCGTTGACTGGTTGACTCCTACTGTTTAATGAGAGGGACCATATTCTCTTATCACAGAGATGGCACAGACCTCAAAAGTTAACTGAGCTGCCTTCTAGAGCATCGAGCCCTCAGAGAGCACTAGAGCTACGCTTGGAAATACACAACAGAAATATGTGGGCTAGGTTATAGTTAAATATGTTGCCAATTATAGTTAATAATCAGATAGGAAGTGTTTAATGTTGTTTTTCTTTGTCCATTAATTAGTACAAGAAGATAATCTGCTCTTAAAGTTCTTAATATCACTTTATGCTTGATTACATGTGCTTAGTATCACTTGAAAAACAGAAAAATCTTTTCCATTGAACACTGATGAATATGGACACTGTTATATTATGAAACCAAAAAGCGATTATAATGTGATATCTTTTATTTCTTGTAAAGACTGCAAGACTTTTCCTAAAAGTCTAAGTAACCTGATTGATTAAAGTAGCCTCATTATAAGTAAAGCTGGAATTTGCATATAGTACAACACAAGAAGCAAAGCAAGGATAGGGTGGCATTATTAGTAATACTTTTTTGTATAATAGCAGCATGCAAAAGATAGGCAGTGGTGTAAAATGAGAAAAAACAAGTACATATGCAAAAAAATCTAGAATCTCAACAGTTAGTAAGACACAGAAGGGAAAATTTCTTGCCACGCTGACAAGGACATGTATAGCTGACAATACAGTCTGGCCTGACAGTGAGTCCTGCTGAAACGTGAAACCGTGTGTCTTCTCAGAACTGTGTTTGCATTGCAGGGATGGAGGAGTGTACAATATCCAGCATGTGATCTGTAGAAAAAGTGATTGAAAATGTGGTGTACACTTCCTACTTCTGCAGCAATTCTCATATTTATCCAAGAACATTTCTATAAAATTAAATTTACGCATGTTTCTGTAGGGGGTTTGGCTCCTGCTGAGAATGGGGGAGAAAATGGGAAGTGCTCCTATTCTTCATGATCCAAGATAAGGACAGGCAGACAAACTATCAGCTATTGTCATGGGCAGTGCAGGCTCAACTTGGGGAAAATTAATATTGCCAATTTATTGCCCGTTGCTATAGCCACAAGTTACACTCAGTCCCTTCCCTGTGGCAACCAGCAGCGTGGGGCCAGGGAGTATTGCAGTGGGGTTGCAGAGGTTGGTCTCTTGTCACTCCTTCCTTCTCACCCTTTTCCTCTGTTTCAGTGTGGCTCCTGCAGCCCACAGATCCCAGAATTTTTTTCTTGTCCGTTCATAATATGAACACTGAATTACATCTTTGCATGTAGGTTTCATACTTTCCCCAAAGGAATTACTACTTTCCTCAGATATCAAGGGGACTGAGAAAAATAAATGCAGCCTTACATAGCAAACGTGGGTTTATACTTCAGATGGAATGCAGCTCACTTAACAGTATGTGTATCTCACAAAGTTAGTTGATTAGTCCAATCAAATCATCTAAGGTCATCAAGGCCATCATGGTCAGTTATAACAGGTAGATTTCCCTCTAGAGAAAGTCCTCTCTTAGACAGTGGTGCAGTCTGTGATGACCTGCTCACCAGAGAAATCCCTCTGTTCTCTCACAGCAGAGCAAGCACAGATTCCAGCTTGCAGTGCAAGATAAGTTTTGCACACCTTACATGAAATCCTCAATCTTATCACCTGGTTTCACTTGTGGTGTTAATCTATCAAGACCTTAATCCTTCTATTTATTTAATCCTCCTCCTCATTGCACAATTCTTTTTGATTACGAAATCATGGACTGGGATATACAATCTCTGTGTGTTGCAATGAACACCACCAGGCACAAGAAGAAAGATGTTATTATATGGCTTTAAAACACCAGAGTGACTATTGCTTTTACCTATCAGAGTGAGAAAGATTAGTATTCAAAGGAGAAGGAAGCAAATACTAAACTGTTTGTACCAGGATAATGAAAATGTTTAATAAAACCCTTCCTTAGAATGACAAGCTCTTGGAGCAGAAAGGAAAAGGAGGATACTAGTTCAGAATTAAAATACTGGGACACTGTTTAGTAAAATACATTTTAAATATTTTTTTAGAACATTCTCAGAAATAAAAAGATAGGGGTTGAAGAATGTTTATATGCAGCCATGACCATATTCAATCTCAAGCACTTTGTTATCATTCAAACTACACTTGAAATTTGGACTAAGCTGAAATTGCTCAAAGTCTTTTTATCATGTTTTCAATCTCCCTAAATAAGAATAATCTGTACCCTGAGCATAGGACATACAGTGCCCATCCACCAGAAAAGAGCAATCAGTGTATGCTTGCCTTCTCCTGAGCAGTGAATTGAGGATGTAGTGCTGCTGCTTTCAGGGATCTTTGGGGTATGCTTACAGGTAATAAAAAGCATGTTCTTTTAAAATTTGTCCTCTTAGCACTCCGCTGATGTCAAATAATTATCCTCCCCCCAAATTATGTTTAGTTCTGTTTCATAGGAAGTGATTTGAAAAAGGATATGGCATTTTACTTAAACAAAGAGGACCAAACTTCCCTCTAAACTATTTATGTGCATCAATAAAGACTTCTGGTGTGTACAAGCAAGCAGCTTTGGCCTCAGTCATGTGTTTAGATACTGGGTTCAACTATGAAGCAAATTCAGGTGAATTTGTGTCAGAAGCCCTGAGTGGTGCCCTAGCCTGCAGTGGGGTGCCAACCCCCATCCTGGGACAAAGTAAGCCTTGCCAGAGCACCTCCTCAGAGCTGCTGTCGTTTGCACCTTTGTCATCGTCTGAGGTAGCTGAGCATGAAGAACCACTGCCTCCCGAGCCACCTTAGGGAGGATTTACCAATGAGCAAATAACTACCTGAACTCAGGGCCTCATAGTGTGTCTCAGAGACACAACCACAACTGGTCAGATGGATCAGGACACTGAACTTCTGCCTGGCAATAGAGATCTTGTGAGAGGTTTGTTATTTTTGGCAGCTTTGGAAGGATATGTACTGCAGACAGTTTAAAATTATAGTGAATTCTCCTCATTGTCCTGCACTGACTGAACCACCACAAGATACCACCAAAGAAATGCCCCCCATGGGTTCTGCCTCTTCGCTTGCACTGAATGTAGACTCTGTGGCAGCATATGGGTACATGGCTTGGTTCATTGACCTGGGCAAAATGAAAACCAGCTCTACAGAGTGCTCAGTTTTCAGCAGTGGAAGCTTGTTGATGCTAGACAGAAAATGCCCATCTAGATGCCAATATACACAAATTCAGCTAATAATTTGCACACTACATACATACATACATATATATAATATATATATATTTGAGGTATATGGGATACAGTCACTTGAGGAGTAAGTCTTTTTTTCATTTCCATGCAGTGTTAATTGTGTGACTCTGAATTACCCCCTCCCTGACAGTAAGAATAATTTACTTCTAGTCCAAGTTCAAGCTGATAGCTGCAATGCTGCAAATGATCCTCTGAGCAATTTTTCCTGAAAGACATGCTCAGAAGAAATGTAAATTGCCAGTGACTTGTACATACCATAATAGAGTGCCCTGCTGAGCTTCTGGTAGCAAAGTGCTCTGGTGCCTGTGTAGGCTATCATGCGCTGAATGCCTGAGCTGATGGAATACATCTGTTGGTTTGGATCTGCCCCATTGTTCATCCAGGCTCCACAACTGGTAGCTTTCTTCCTTTAAATGTGGATTATTTTCTACAGTCAGTGATTGTTCTCCACTGAATGGATTTGCTCAGTTTGGAGGCACAGGCTGGAGCTGAACTGGAGGGATGAGAGGCAGAGGTGAGGGGTCCTGAGTCTTCCTGAACTGGAGTGAGTCAGTACTGGGTCACCTCTCTCCTTGCCACCATGTTCACAGAAATGGCCCTTTTAGAAGTGGTTTGGAGATAAGGACAGATCATCCTTTGAGTTACCTGGAACACTCACATTTGTATTTTGCTTTATTACAATGACTGTGCACATAAAATTAGAAACAGTCTAGAAGTCATAATGAAATGTACCAGTTAAGTGACAAAAAAGGAGATAGTATTTCTCAGTCTAATTTTTTACTTCTACTGAACACAGCTGTAGAGAAATCAAAAGTAAGGGGAGGAGAACTATGAGATAAAATTGCAGCCTTTGAATATGTACATTTAAAGACAAATAAATAGATAAAGATACATCAATTTGTAGAGTAACTTTGGTCTTCATCACATTCTTTATTATAATACCTAGAACAAACCCAACAAATTGGATTAAAAGTGTGTGTTTCTAGATGGATAGGAGAAAATACATTCAATAGGCAATGCGATGGCAGGTTTCTATATAATGAGCTAATCTGATCAGAAGACAAGGATTATATACTCTCTATAACTTCACACTAAAACCCACTTCTAAAACTAGCATGTGTTTGTGAGTGATCTTAGTGGGGTTATCTCCTCTTGAAACTCTTATCAATCTACAATCGAAAGAAGCAGTTGTAGCTCACCAAAATGTGTGCCAATGCTTTCCATTTCACTCAGGTAACCAAGTCATCTCCTGACTTCCATGAGGCTGTGCCTCCATATCCTCCCATGTCACATTTCCCTGTACTTTCTACTTTGTTTATTAACATCTTTCAAACTTTCTTTATTGTAGAGACTATTGAATACTGTCTACACTAGAATTAAATTATTTACAAAAGAAAGACTCTTTTTAAAGTGGGTTTCAATAATTTTTTATTATTTCTTGTTCACTTCATTTCAGCTATCCTGGGTATTCCCAAAGGTTGTTCTTTTCTTTTTTCAAAACAAAATTACACAATAGAATAAAGTTCTTATAACAATCAAGTTTTTTTGATAATACTTTTTTTCCTGGCTCTGTAAACTTTGCTTGACTTTTCAGAGTAAACATCAAATAATGAAGATCTAATTAAATATTGAGGATTTGAGGAATAGTTATTAATCTAATTGTTCTCTTTTTTCCTTATTTTTGGCTTTGGGAAATTGTTTTAGGCTGACTGTTAAACCAGATAACCTAAAAAGGCTTCATGTTCAATTACTCTACAGGCTATACTAATCTAAAGGAAGAGATCTTATGTGGTTGGAAAAAAATTATTTTAGATCCTTTTTTTCCCATTTGAATCAACACCCCTTCCAGCATGAGAAGTGGAAAAGTCTAAGGTCTACAACAGCTTACTGGGGTATCATCTGGAAAGAGTAATTTAACAAAAACTAGGAAGAATTTGGAGCCAAGGTTTTTTGTACTTCCTACTGTAGAAAACCTTTCTGAATCAAATATTCGTCAGAAATTCCTACTGAAGGATCTGTCCATAGTTTTGGTTAGGCCCTAGAGTTGTAAGAATGCACATGTTCATTCCAAGGGGAGTACTAACCTTCTGCCCCTCTTCTGTCCCCCTCTGTGCTCCCTCAGGTTACCAAGATGCTGGCCGTGGTTGTGATCCTATTTGCGTTCCTATGGATGCCCTACCGCACCCTGGTTGTGGTCAACTCCTTTCTCTCCAGACCCTTCCAAGAAAACTGGTTCCTGCTATTTTGCAGAATCTGTATTTATTTAAATAGCGCCATCAATCCTGTAATTTATAATCTCATGTCCCAGAAATTCAGAGCAGCCTTCAGGAAACTCTGCAACTACCAGCAGCAACAGGAGAAGAAACCTGCCAGTTACAGCATGGCCCTAAATTATAATGTCATCAAGGATTCTGATCACTTCAGCACTGAGCTAGAAGATATTACCAATACCTACCTGTCCTCCGCAAAACTGTCCATTGGTGATATGTGTTTGTCATCCAAGGTAATAGTTAATACATTTCAGTGTCTGCTGTGGAGTCCTCCAGAACCAGAGCATGTTGCTGGGCATGGGGCTGTGCCGGGGTAGCTTTCAGCCAGGGCAGTACTGCAGAGGGTCAGGAGAGGCTGACAGTGACAGGCCATGCACCAAACAGGCCATGGCAGGGAGGGACAGACTTTCCAGAGCTGCCTGTCTCTGGAGGGTAATGTTTTCAAAGTGCCTTGTGCCAAGCACAATGGGACTTGGAGGATCTGAAGCATGGGGAAGGATGAGGAAAACCAATCAGATTAAGCCTTATTTTCTGAGAAACAGAGGGATCTAGTGGAGCATCAGAAAGTGGTGCTCAGGCACGGTGCCTCATGTACACATCTGGCAGGAGGGTGATGTTGGTGTCTGAACTCAGTGATTCCTGTGGGTATGCTCTGGCTGGCTGCAGGGAGGGCAGCGGGGCATTTTCTTGTGCTTTCCCCCCTGACTCCAGCTGGGGCTTAACCAGCCGGGTGCCACCACACAGCTGGTGCTAAGGAGAGGCTCTCTCACACACCAGCACTCTGGTTCTGAGACTGCTGAAAGCCCCCTGCATTTCTGTGCTACCTGCAAGCATCCCTGTGTGTAGCACACCTCTTTAGCCCAGTTCTCTTGATGATGCATGTTACTGTTTTCATGATGCTTTTTTTACAAAATGCTACCTAAATGCTGTTTGTAAACCCATACATTTTAGATCTTAAAAATATAGGTGATCTACAAAGAGGCTTAGTTTTCATTTGCTTTTGCAGATGATATGAGAGTGTAAAATATTTCTTTCTCAGTTTGCTTCTTCTCTCCTCATTTTCAGGCCTGAGGCCCACCTTATTCTGAGTACGCAGCCATATGAGATGTTTGGATGCTCTGTTCCCACCAACTTGTATGAATTGTACAGACATTTCTGCTCACAGAATTGCAGAAGCTACCATAAATCTTTACATACCTGCCTCTACCCTACAAGAAAATGCAGCATCTTGGGGACTGATGGGTATATTATTGAGGCTAACTGAATGGAGTAATTAACACACCTAACTCTAGGCAGGTGAGTTGGCTTCAGTAGAATACCTAAATCCTTCTCCCCATTAACTGGCAGAAGAGTGGTCTGTGATCTCAGAATGAGCAAGGCTTGCCAGGACATGTCCATGGACACAGAGCGGGGCAGTGGATGATACTCCCAGTGGAGGTGCAATGGGAGGAGAGGAGCTGCTCTAATGTGCAGCTGTGCTGGGCAGTACCTGGGGGACCTGTCCAACAGCCAAAACTGCTGCTGATAGCAGTAATTACCTGCCAGTGACTCCCTCATCCCACATCAGTGCAACTCTCATTGCAACCATCATAGCATGCTTCAATAAACAGGTATCTGATGACAAAAAGCACAAAATCTTTCCTTTCTTTGGTTTATTTTTACCTTGAGCAGGGTGAAATAGGAAGACCATTCAATGAATTTGCAGCAGGGAACAAACAAATTAAAAAGTCAGTAGGAAGCATTTAAAATATCATTTTTTTCAGCAGTCAGGTTTATAGATGTACAACTTTAAATGTAAGTCTCAGCTATTACTGAATCCTGTTGGAACTTGACAGGTATTGAAGAATACGCAGCAGGAGTTTACCAGCTCCTTTTATCTTCGTTCAATACCAATTGTGTCTAAGAGCGCTAGAGGGGGTTTAGAGCTTTAATATCAATAATGTCTGGGGAAAAGAGGAAAATTCAGATTAAAATGAAATTTTCTTAATATTTTGTCTCAAAGTTTATCTATTAAAATACTTTTGGACATAAATTGTCAGAAGAGAAGTCATCATGGCTTTTCACTTGCCAGCATAGCCCCTTCCCTGCTCTTCCCACACAGGCCCATGATAAGCAGCCTGGGGCCATAGTCTCCCTGATGTAGCTGCAGACAAAATATCATGTATTGCTTTGGCTTTGCTCTAGACCAGCTCTTGCTCTTGCTAGAAGTATATTTTTTCACTTCTGTGCAGCAGAAGCTCAGGAAAGTGCCTGTGTATTCCTGTTTGTCATGAACATTTTGCACAGCTTTTGTACATGACATTT
>QWTY01023000.1:0-32946 GCA_008033365.1 Pseudorectes ferrugineus
AGAGCCCACGACACCCAAGTCCTTCCCAGTGTGCCCGCCTCACCCCCGGCGGCTCGGAGGGCGGCGAGGCGCTGGTCTATATCGAGCTGAGGGGACCCGCCGGCTGAGGGTCCCGGCCGGCTGAGGGGATCCGGAGGCGCTGAGGGGCCCCGCCGGCTGAGGGGATCCGGAGGCACTGAGGGACCCCGCCGGCTGAGGGGATCCGGTGGCACTGAGGGGCCCCGCCGGCTGAGGGGATCCGGTGGCACTGAGGGGCCCCGCCGGCTGAGGGGAAGCGGTGCCGCCTCACGGCTCCCGCCCGCCCGACGCCGTTGCCAAGGAGATGGCCATGGCGGCCATGGCGGCCGCTGCGGCG
Organism: Pseudorectes ferrugineus; assembly: GCA_008033365.1. Taxonomy (NCBI): domain Eukaryota; kingdom Metazoa; phylum Chordata; class Aves; order Passeriformes; genus Pseudorectes; species Pseudorectes ferrugineus. The sequence continues at coordinate 356 of QWTY01023000.1, forward strand.
GGCGGGGGTCCGGCTGCGGACCCCGGGTCCTCGGCGTCCCCCTGCTCCTCAGGTGAGTGCCCGGGGCTGCTGAGGGTCGCAGCCGCCGCCGCTGCCGAGCGTGGTGGCGAGAGGGCGGCCGGGCTCGGGACGCCGCCTCCCCGGCGCTGCGGAGGGGTTGGGGCAGAGCCGGCGGGCTGTGAGGGCTGAGCGCAGCCTCGCAGAACACAGATACGGTGCACATCGCCCCCCTCACGGCCCTCACCTCTCGCCGCGGGCAGTTACCTCAGTTTGGGTGTCAGACCAGCGCGTCCTTGGCAGGGAACACTGGGTCATCACCAGCTCGCCAGCATCCTCCCCTTCCAGCAGTTTCTCTCCCGTTAAAGCCAGTCTCCTCTACAGGCCGCCCGTTCCTCTGAGTCGCACCCCCGGAAAATAAACCAACACCGTATTTATCTGTTACCTGGCTTCCCCAGAGCCCTGGGCAGGAGCGGCTGCTCATCCTGTTCCTTACTCCTGGGCGCAGCAACACCTCATGCCCAACACTCCAGAGGCTTTCCTGGAGCCCAGCTCTGCTCCTGGCTGAGGAGCCACCTCCCCGAGCCCCTGTCCCCGCAGGTGTTGCTCACAAACCCGATTGCCAGGTGCTGGCAATTTAGGCTTGATTACATCCCAGTTTGGATGGACACTGAGGCGACTGGAAGTTGCAAGGCAAACTGAAGACAAAAGGATGCACATCTTTTGATCCAACCCAGCCATAACCTCGGGACTGCCTTTACAGCACTCAGGACTGGGCCCCGTTTACCAAAGGGCTGGATCTGGGCTGAGATGTCCACACGACATTGAAACCTGCTCAGTTCAGACCTAAGTGCCCACCACTGTGCTCAGCTCTGCCTCAGCCCAAGGCAAGGCATTTCTGGAGAATTAACACCAAAAAACCACAGCATTGTAGGCTATTCATGATACTGGAATTCAGTTTTAAGAAGATTTTGCTGCATCACTCCTATTAAACATTAGTCACAGCCAAAAATTCAGTGCAATTATTCACATAAAGCTGTAAATATAGCATGGCACTGTTACCATATTGGTTCCTTTTATACTGACATATAGGGCTCATGCTTATCTCTGTACCCAGCGTGCAAAGAGATTAAATTTAGAAAGTGCTCAGCTATTTTCTTTCACTAAAGATAAAACACATGAAAATTTTGTTTACTGGTTTGTGAATAGTGATAATTAAAGGGATGTTTTCAACTGGAAATGTTGAAACTGAAAAACATTGCAAACTTTAAAGGAGTCACAAGTGCTTCCAGCAGCAGTCAGGCACCAGGCTTTGACTGGGAGACAGGGAGTGGGATCACTGGCCACCAGAACTTCCCTCTCTGTCAATGTACCTCCATCACAGCTTGGGAAGCTTTGTGGGAAAACAGGAATCTGACTAAAACGATTTTCTTAATACCAGGTGTACCGAGAAAAGGATTAATCTGGATTTGAAATGAGTTCATGCTTTCAATCAAAACAATAACACAAGCTGGCAGAATGAAGGTAGCAAATCTGTTGATGTTTGTCAACAGATAAAATTGTTGCTAAGCAAATGTTACAAGCTTGGGATTTGTGATTATGGCTTCATGAAGCCCTCCCCAGAGCATGACTGTCTCAAAGCCACATTAACAATCCCTCATTTTCCATTAAACCATCTGTTACATGTGAAGTGATAACAAAATCTATGAAGTACATAGGGTTGGTAGTATTTACTTAATAAAAATTGTCAAGATGCTGCAGTTATATTTTCATTTTAGAAGCCTTTTTCTCTTGCTTATAACTTTACATGACTCTGGGTAGAGTTTTTTATCCCACCTGTCTTTCTTTGATTGTGCTACTTTAGAAACTTCTAATAAAACTTGATCCAGTCACTTTCAACAAATGCTGCAAAGAAATAATAACTGTAACAGTTAAAATGTTATGGTTGTTTTCATGTAAATTGTTGGTTCTTAATGCTTTGTAGCAAAGACTTTAAACTGGGTAAGGTCTCAGTGGTGGTTGAATTGTGATAACAGCAGACTTCACTATTGTGATAAAAATAATTTCACTTATGTTCATGGAAATAATTTTACTACTGTGTGTGAAATATTAAAAGAATACTGTGGTAAGCATCTCAAAAGCACCAGAAAAAGTCTGATCAGGACTAAAATTGTACTGAATTGTGCATTACACTGTGAGCAAAAATGAAAGTGTGCAGTAAGGTGTGCCATCAATCTCATGTCCTGCATGGGGCAGAGGCTATAGGGAGCAACTATCTCAAGGAATCTCCAGGATAATCCATGAAATAAACCCAAATCCATATGCACTGAATATTATATCCATTTGTGCCTTCACCGAAGGTTAGTCACTACCAGGTTTTTACCAGCTGCAGTTCTGCTCATGTTCTGTGGCATTACTAACCATGTCTAAGGAGAATGTCATTTCTTCAGTGTTTGCAGCTTCAGGGGGAGAAAGAAGGGACGAAAAGGCAAGTTACTCCTAAGTGAGTTCCTGAAAAAATGCTGTGCAAAATCCAGGTGCAAATAATGAATAACAGTGGGAAGAAAGTTTTTGGAGGTAAACCCAAGTTCCTTTCTGCTGCAGGATGGTGGGAAATGGAACAAGAGCATGGGAGAACATTTAAGCTTGTCAGTTCCATCTAAGTATCTTTAAAAACATTTCTTTTGCTGAATTTCAGTGGTGTAAGTACTGTAAGAGCCTTCCCTGCAGTACCTTCCTGCTGTTCCTCCTCACAGCCCCTGCAGAGTTTACATCACAACTTTTCCCTGTACTCAGAAGCCAGAAAAAAACTTCCTGGATTGAGGATTTGCTCAGAAATTGCTTCCAAAGGTTTCAGGCTCTAAAAGCCAGGCTCTGTGGGGACTCTAGTGTTCACTTCTAGCAGGGCATTACTCTGAAGTAGCCTTATTTCTCAGCTCTAAGCTTCAGGACTACAGGGTTGCTATAGCTGTAACACCTGTCAGCAGGATTAAAATGTCTGCATTTATTCCCTTTCCCTGGACAAAATGCCACAAGAAGCACATCATGATGAGGGATGAGAATGAACAAGCCACAGGTGACAGATTTAAGTTATTGCTACTTAATTATTTCATTGTGCAATGTAAGAGTATACTTTGTATATGATCAGGATGAGGGTTATGTAAGACCTAAACAGAAAAGAATTTAAGTAACGTCATGTTTAAATGGAGAACATCTGAGAGCAGCTGACCTATTCAGACCAGATTTCATTGCAAAGAGAAAGTCTTTGCATTTTAATACCCACTTTAACACTTCTGCAAGGGAGCAGCTTCTAATGATAACATCTTCTCCCAGCATGGCTGTATGCACAGGGAGGGAGCTGAGGGCCTTGTCTGGCAGGGAAAACAAGAGGGACAGTTCTCAGAAATCTGTCAACAGTAAACTTGACCCCATCTCTGTTGTTCCAAAGCAATGCTGGCCACGGAACTGCAAAAGAAATGAAAGGCAATAGCTACAGAAACTACAACTGGCATGTTGTACCTGTGGTACAAAAACTACCTCTCTATCCATTCCCAACATGATTCACCTTCAGTCATCTTCTTCTGCTTTTCTTGCAGTTTTCTCTCAGGCTTCCTTTCCAGAATGGAAGGTCTTGCCTCAAAAGGTCTGTTGGAATTGTTCTTCATCTCTCTCTTCAATCTCACCTTCTCATGGACATCCACAGAGCACCCAGCAGTAGCCAGGCAGATGCTGACTGGTCCCATTTACAGACTACATTTCAATAAATAAAAAACCCAAACAAACCAAACCCCAAGTATCCTCTAACAGATGTTCCTCCACCTTCTTTTGTTGCATGTCCTGTAAGAGTTCTGGAGGCTGGGCTGACCCAAGGCTTGCTGAAGCTAATAGGAACCTTCCCATCCACTTAGGCAAGCTCCAGAAATGGTCCCTACAATGTCTGACCCTCCTTGACCCTCCAGCCACAAGTGCTGAGACTAGCTAAAAGAGGCTAAAAAACCTAAAAGAAAAAACCCAAAAACCACCCAGAATGGAGGCAAGTGCAAAGTTCTGCACTGCATTTTTTTCAAGAAGCATGTGATGCATGACCTGGAAGAACCTTTTCCCAGACCAGTGCATCTTTTTTTCCCCAAGGTTTTTGTTGCAGAGAAATTCGACTTACTCTTTTATGTACATAGCCTGGCAGGAAGTTCATGCATCAGCTACCGAAAAAAAAAGAAACAGGAAGGTGCTCAGGCACTGATGAGGTGATGTTAGTATCAATTTTAGTATCAATTTTATGTTTCAGCAAGTGCAGAGGACACGGTGTCTTGCGATTTTTTTTTCCCGTTGAAAATGACAGATGAACAGCCTCCCCCTAGGCTTCCAAGTAATTGTCGATTATAACAGTTCCTTGAATGGAGAGCAGTTACCCTACAGCTTCTTAACTTAATTTTCTCCTTGGATGAGACCTCTTCAGAACATTTGGATGACTAGAAAGAAAAATTTTGCAAGGTGCTACTTGGGTTTATATAGTCTCTATATGTGTTGCCCATAATCAAAGATAAATTAATTCAAAGCCTAGTGTTCTGTCAAGGTAAAGTGGATATTTTCATGCTGTGACTATGGTCTGATTCCTGGTTTTACTGGCATGTCATTGTAATCTCATCTCTGAGATTACATATCTTCTTCTCTCCCCATGCAGAAAATACTTCCTTTAAAGAAGAGAGTCTTCCCTATCCTGGGATGTTACCAGTAGATAAAAGACTTCTAAAATTGCAGATCTACAAACTTCTTCAGTGTGTTCACGAGAAAGACAAGAAGCAAATAGAAAATCTGATCCAGAAAGGATTCCCAGATCTCATTAATTACACAGAGCCTAAGGAAGGATATAGTGCCTTTCACTTGGCCTCCGTGAAAAATGACATTGAAATGTGCCGCTTCCTGCTGGAACACGGAGCTCATCCAAATGTCCACGACAAAATGGGACGCACTCCAGCCATGAAGGCAGCTGAGCTAGGCCATGAGGTGGTTTTGGAATTACTAGCAAAAGCTAATGCAGACATGACTGCTGTGGATAATGAAGGGAAAGGTGAGTGAGAAGGAACCTTACCACACCAGAAATACCACAAAGCGATCCCTTAACTGTGTGACACGCTTCCTACATATGATGTGTCCCACCTGTGGAGAGGAACCGCAGTTGAGGGTAATCCTTACAGCCCAAGAGAAGCTGTTGGCCGTAACAGCCTTGATGGAAATGAAAATAATTCTCTCTGAAGGGTCTAGGCCTTTAAATCATAAATCTCCACAGTACAGATCTGAGAGGTAACTTATGATTGAGAATCACATTCCTCCCATGACCTGTGACGTACTAAACTCTGGTTTACTCCCCAAGTAAAGACTCCAAAGTAGAAGTCTTTTTTTGCATGGATATACCCTCAGTGAAGGGGTCTCTGTTGCAGACGGTTCAGCTGTGAAGCTCACAGCCTCATAACCTTTCTAGTAATTTCCTTTTGCACCCTAATCCCCACTGGTTTCCTTTGCAGGTATTTTGTTTTACTGCCTTTATCCTACAGTACGCCACGCCCACTGCCTGCAAACTGCCTTGGAATATGGTGCAGATGTCAACAACTGTACTACTACTGGGAGGTCTGTGCTTCTACAAGCCTGTGAGCAAGCTCATGAGATTAAAGAAATATGCCTGATTTTCTTGGAGAAAGGAGCAGATCCCCATGCAAAAGACCCGGTATGAGCATTTCTGTAACTAAGAACAGATACACGAGTATAGTATAAATACCAGATGAGCAGAGTGCATTACCTTAAATCCTCACATTAAAATAATAAAGCAGTGAAAATTGCTTAACTCTGTGGCCATACCTCTTCCCCTTTTCTGTACCACCCTTTTTTTGGAGGACAGGGATTTAAGTCTTCTTTTAGATTTTTGTACGTTTAGAGTGCAAATATTTCCCCAAACTTAAATGTAACTGGGCCAGTTCTTAGGAGCTGCAGTTCACTGTACTTCGGTGGAGCAGTGCTGATTTGTATTTGTCTTGATGTGTCCTTAGATTTCCAGAGTTGAAATAATATTCACTAAAAGGTAAGTCCATTAGGAAAAACCTGATGAGCAATCAGATAGGCAGGAATGAGGCATAAGAAACTTTTTTCTCTTTGTATGTCTTAATCACTTATTTTTTTGCTTCCTTGATTTAAAAAAGACCTGAAAGACTGAAGTTCTGTGCTGTTGATAAATCAAGAAGCTCAAGCCTTCCCTTTAAGTTATCCAAAGCTTTAGGGAAAGCTTTAGGGATAATCCATTATTATCTAGAAAAAGACAACATTAATGTTTTAGAGAGTGAACTTTTCCTCACAGAACCATAGTGAAATTCCCTGGTTGCTTTGCCTCCCCCATAGCACTCCTCCAGCCATAGCTCCTTATGCTCCTTCTTTCATAAGATGAGGTGGTATTTTGTGTTAAATGTTGTAAACATGCATGAGAACATGCCCACAGAATAAAGGATTCCTTACCTAAGGAATTGATTTTCATGGGCATTATTCAGGGACTCAAGCTTTCAATGTACTTGACTTGTTGGGATCTGACTACTCTATCTTAGCAGCACTATGACTAGGTTCTGAAAGTTTACCTGCAAGTATCTTTGAAACTATTAGGCTTGTCTCCTTTTCCTAGTAATAGCTAAAAGGAGACTTCCAGTTTTATGGCAGTCAGATGCTGCTGTTCCAGCCTTAGCACACGGAACAAATTCGGAGTTGTTCTCTTGCTCCCCTGCAGGCCACGGGGCGCACAGCCGTGATGGAAGCTGCAAGGGAAGGAGTTGTCGAGGTGGTGCTTGGTCTGCTTCAGAGAGGAGCCGATGCGAACCTGTTTGACTTTGAAAGACACAGTGCTGCACATTTCGCAGCCAAAGGAGGCTTTTTTGAGGTATTAACATTTGTGGTGTTAAAGCATTGCTGCAAAGCCAAACCCGGGTGTTTTTCTGTTGTTGTGGGGTTTTGGTTTGGGTTTTTGGAGTGTGTTTTTGTTGGGATTTTTTTAAGTCCATTATCTCAGCTGATCAAAGCATAATGATCAGTAATAAAAAGCAGATTCTTTTTAAGTATCAAAGGGAATCCAGCAGTGATAGATAGGCCACAGAGGGGCTTACAGTGAGCTGTCAAGAATGAAGATTGTCCTTGGGGTCTACAACTGCACAAGGTTTCTCTTTCATCAGTTAAATAAGCATAATACTATAGAAAACATTAATGTTATACGTGCATTGACCAGCTGGACATGGGGGAGAACTTCATTATTAAAATGGGAATGTAAGATATTGCATTTATTTGTAAATCAATCTCACATTTTCTCATGTCAAGAAACAGATGAGATTTTTGGTGGGACTCTGTTTGTTTTTCTAGATTCTGACGATTATTTCAGGTTATAATGCAGACTTGAAACTGATTGCTATGAATGGTAACACACCACTTCATTATGCTGCAGAGGGAGGATTTGCAGATTGCTGCAGGTATATAGGACAAAGAGGTACATTAAGTTACTTTACAACTATTATCTATATTCTATTTCTGTGCTAAAGGAAAGATTTCATTTGGATATCTCTAAAGGATTTGACTCTTGGGTACCCTGTGGCAAAATTCTCATTCAGAGGGGCCTATCAGAGTCTCTTATCTATTGTGGATGAGAAAACATTTCTTAAAGAAAGCAGCAGAAGCACCAGGGATTTGTATAACTTAGTGTTGGACAGTATTAAGTGGTTCTGGGTTTAGTTGGTTTTAGATGTATTTGTATTGAAACTTCCAATAGAAATAAATTTTTGATTTGATGATCATTTAAAAAAAAATCTCTGCACTCATGAGGAAAACTTCATGCCCATGCGTATTGAAACATGCCCTGAAGCAGCTGTGATCCTTTCCTGACTTCATCAGATGATCATGGCACTTCCAGCTTTGATCCAAGAGGACCATGCAAAATCCCATATAGTGTTCTTGTGATCAAACATTTAACTAGTGATCCATTGCCAAATTGTAATGTTCGGGTATAGAAATAAGTAACATTTTAATCTTAGTTTGCTTCTTCTTAACCTTGCTCACCACTTTAAGTAAAAATGTAAAGTTTCCAGTGAACTTCTGTCTTTTTATACATATTCATGAGTGGATGAATAAAAGAGCATGGGTTGCCTGATGCTTCTCCCTTTGGGAAACAAATATGGACAAGTGGCTGACCTTCCAGTCTGGGATCAATTATATGGTTCCACTTACCATGGCTATTTATAGCTGAAACAGTATAAAATTGTAGGCCTGTGGCAATGAGTTGCCTGTGTATTACAAGTTTCTTATATTACATAATTAGGAATTCCACTGCACTATCAGCCAAACTGTGTCCATATTTCTAGGTTGTGATCCTACATGGAAAAACTTGGCACATATGACCCCCAGGGAGGCTGCCAAGAACGCTGGGTTTAAAGCAGCAGCGGCAGTATTGCGCAAAGTTGAAAAAGCCTTTAAAAAACCAGATGAGACCCTTGCCTGGTACCTGAAGGTGTACGACTGGTCCTTGCAGCACGAGGATGCCATCCGCAAGGAGTTTGAGATTGACGAGGAAGGAGATGGGACAGTATCCAGAAATGATTTTATATCAGTTATTCGGAAGCACTGGGGCACTGTGGACGAGGAACAACTAGAAACTTTTGCTAAAAAGCACGAAGTATCTGCTGACAAGGTCAGCCTTGATGATTTTTTTAAAGGCACAAAATACTTACAGAAAGCCTTTCTGCTATCATCCTTTGGGCCCAAAGTGAAGAAGAAGAAGAAGAAGAAACCGCCGAGAAAAAAAGGCAAAAAAGGCCTCCCTGTGCCTATCTGTGTAATTCCAAAGAGTGAACGTCCGCTATGGGAAGATGGCTTCCCTACCTACTTGGTTGAGGCTGTTCCAAATATTCCTGAAGAGCAGCGTTTCAAACGGGACCAGCAATCCGCCCATCCCGTGCTCGATGACCGTGCGTGGTACGTAGACGAGCCAAGGAAAACCTACACGGATATCAACTACCTTGTCAGAGCAGGAGACTTCGTGTCTCTGCAGAAAGCGTTCGACGAGGGTGTGCCAGTAGACATCAAAGATAAATATTACAAAACACCTTTGATGCTTGCGTGTGCAAGTGGCAAAATAGTTCTTGTGGAGTTTCTTCTGGAAAAGGGGTAAGATCATTTCAATTTAATTGCTATTTTGGGAATAAATAATTGCTATTATTTATTTCAAAAGCATAAATATCCAGTAAATATTTGGATGCAAAAGGCTATGGTTTGGTTTTTGCTCATGTAACATTTAATATTAAAGTTAGTTCCCTAAGATCCCGAGCTGCAGGGCGTTAGTTTATTATTTTTCACATTTTAGTAGCGTGGAAATGGAAACAACCAAGAGGTAAGTTCCCCAGGACTGAAATTTTTGGTGTCTGGACTGTTGACATTTGGTCAGCTGCAGAGTTTATACCCAGGTCTCACGTAGTACATCCTCACAACCAAACTCTCAAACTGGTGAATGATTTTGGGGAAATCTGACTCAAAGGACTTGCCTGAAATCACCGAGGTGATCCTGGACTTCCCTGTTCCACATGCCTGGTTTAAACCGTCACTTTCCTCTGCAGCTGAGGCAGGCTGAAGCAGCAGGATTTACATCAGAAGCCCCTGCTACTAATTAGTCTGTTCCTCATTTTAGAAGTGCTTCAGCAATTTTGTACCCTGCAGACACACTTGTGAAAAATCTCAATGACAGCTTAAAAATGAAAGCAATTTCAGAAAGATTCAGTCATACTTGTGTAATAGCATAATCTCTTATTGTCAGACTGCTGCAGTCCTACAATCCTTCACATAAATGCTTAAATGAACATTTTTCAAAGGTATTTACGTTAACTTTGTTCTCTCTACCCATAGCTGGAATTCATGTTAATATTAATATCTCAGGGAAAGTGGCTGTAGTCATTGCTCTGGTTCCTGCAAAGACTAACAGCACATGGATCTTTACACACCCTGGTAATTACACTGACATTCCTGGAGCATATGGAAAATTGTGTAATGTGTATATTCAGGTTTTCCAAAGATAAAGATGTAAGAGCTACCAAATTAATCCACCAAATTAATCTCTACTCCTTTTACCAAGCCTCAGTAGACAGCACTGGAGTCACATCATATTTAACAATTAGACCTAGAAACGTAGTAACTTAGCTTAAAAAAATAGTACCAGTTTTGAGATTTTTCCAATTGACAGAAATGAAAATAGAGAGAAAAGTTATCCATACATTTAGGTTTGCATCTCTCAGCATCATGGGCTTGCAGTTTGGCACGGGCATTCAAATATCTTTTACAATATAACCTTTTCAGTACAGAACCACAAATCCATATTGAATAGAAAACAAAACATTTATCCAGATAAATGTTTAACATTTATTAGGTTTAAAATTAAATTGGTGGTATCTACTTTCTGTCTTCCTCCAGAAAGAATCAGAAGTAAATGAAATTTGGTCTGATGGGAAATTCTGTGCTTGATGGGCAGAAAATGCCGAGGAATTTTTAAATCAGTGCTGCATTGTCCCTGTTCCCATTGACTGGTTTGTTTCTGATAGAATGAAGTTAGGAAAAAGGATTCGCGGGCAGATAGAGTCTGAGGGCGGGCAAGGAGGTTGGGTTGAGACAGGAAGTGAAATACCTGAAGGAGCTTATTGTAATGAGAATTAAAACACAAATGAAAACCGCATACGAATAAACCATAACGGCTTAGTGACTGAAACATAACAGAGATAAAAGAGGTAGGTCAGGGGAATTTAGTGTGCTAAGATCTCATCAAAGGTAGAATTCAGATAAAGATTAAAAATTTAAACAAGGAAAGAAGAACAGATGAATCTGTGCTTTTACCTAGACTTAATCACCTGTCCTGAAGAGCAAACAGCTATCCCTGGAAGCAGCTTCCTTCATAATTTGTCTTCTTTCTCCCTTCCTCCTTGTCTTTTGGGAAGACAGCAGCTTTTTGTCCATAGAGTAAATGGGACAGTGACCCTAAGTCCCTCCAGGACCTCTAGGGCTGGTAACGCTTTTCCTCTCAGCTTCATCCAAAGGCAGCATATTGCAAGAATCTCCCCTGAACTAGCCCTTGCTTTCTCCAGAACATCCCAGTTTTAATTTGGGAGCAGAAACAGATCCTAGTCCAGCAACACAGTAGCTGAATAGTTTTTCAATGCTCAGATTTCCAAGGCAGAGCTCCTGTAACTCGTTTGTCAAAGGGAGAAGCCAGTGCAGGGAAATGAAGCAGGCAGAGGGCAGCAACACTGAAAGGAAAGGTGAACACTTTCCTCTTGTGCAGGCGAGCTCTGCAATGTTGCCACATGTTCTGCAGCACCTGTTCTTGGCCCAGAAGTGTACTTTTTGAATTCCTTAATCCACTTTCTGCCATTCTCAGTGAAGCTGGAGCACAAACACGAGCAGCATTTTACAGGACTAAGGTGTTTGAATGCCTGGGTTTTTTCCTGTACCCATGAAAAGCTCCATGTAAAGGACACTGATGGTTTAGAGGGGGACAGCACCCAGGCACACTCTTACAATTACTGTTCCATGACACATTCAGAGACTCAAATGGTTTCAGAGTAGCAGTAGCAATATGAAAATAGCTATTTACATTGAATATGCCATTGCAGCAGGCAGTTCCCATTGCTTGCACTTGGAGCTGGGGCTGTTACTGCAGATACTCGACAGCTTCAGCTGCCACAACTGCTCTTACTCCTGTGCAGGGCTGATGTAAACGCAACAGACAATTTCCTGTGGACTCCTCTGCATCATGCCTGCTATAATGGACACCTGGATATCGCTGAGGTGCTTGTGAAGGCTGGAGCAGCAGTGAATGCCCCTGCAATAGGCGAAGCCACCCCGCTGATGAGAGCCATTGAGGCCTCCAGGCTGGACATGGTCTATTTTTTAATCACTGCAGGTGCCGACATTGAAGCTACAAACAGCAATGGTAAATAGCAATGTCTCCAAAATAGGCTGTTTCTTTATTAAAAACACCTGGAACACTTTGAGAACTGTTCTGCATTTAGGGTTGCTGTCAGGATTGGGATGAAGGTAACAGGTTCATTTAGTTTTCTCCAGTGTGGAATCATTACTGAAAAAAGTCAGCTTTCTTGGGTTTTACGTATCTAGAAAATGAAGTACCATAATTAATGACCCTATTCAGGAGACTGTTGCTCCTCACAAGATACATACAGAGTTATAAGTGGCTTTAATGAAAACATTCTATCTAGTTGTTATTATTATTATTATTATTATTATTTGAGGGAAAATTAGATTTCAGTTGTGGCCCAGAGTATAATCCGCCACCCATTTAAGTGATTTATTTTTAGGCACAGGCAGCCCTGGTTAAAAAATTTCCTTGCTGCTCTACATATAAATATAACTCCTGAGAAAAAAATACTTAACAGAAAACTAAATCTGAGCTGGTACTGAAGTGTTACCCCCTCACAGCAGATCCCTTGTTCAGTGTTATTTCCCCTGGCTCCAGAGTAATTTAAACAGTTAACATGCATCACCTTTTAAGCTCTTGCTTTAACATAGGAAGCAACACTGCTATACCATGAGGTGAAATGCCTAGTAGTGAAAGCCTGCTTGCCAAAATGCTTAGTAGTGAAACCCTGCTTGTAGAAGGGATGTGTATTCCTTATTTCTGATATCAAGTGGAGTTCTGATTCACACAGCAGTTCAGTCTCACAGATACTTTACAGCCAGAGTCTCATAAGAACCAGGACAGATTTTTTCCTTCATTAAGCACTGAAGTTGTTAATTTACACCATGGGGCTTTCCCTTGCCAGCCAGAGAGCAAGTACAGGAAGAAGGAGGGGGCTAGCACAGTACAAGGTTAGGAATGCAGACCTAGTAGCTATCTCCTAGTGCTAAATGCTCTCAGCTCTCAGAGATCAAAATGACAACCTGCAGGACCAGTGTATTAAGCTGCAAATGTCAGAACATTAAGAACAAAGCAAGCAATCCAAGAATTCCTGCAATATTGGGTTTCAAGGCTCGTTTCTGCCAGGTCTTATTTCTGCAAGCAGTGCTGATGACTGCTGGTCCTCACACCAATGTCAGGCACGCTGCTGGTATATGGGATGGTTAATAAAATAGTGGCCATATTAAATTCAGTTGATTGTACTGTCATTATCCAGTTGCAATAATCCCGTGCCAAAGTTAATTTTCATGTTTTACACAGATATTTATTTTTTTAAATACAGGAAAGACTGCTCTTGATCTTGCTCAAGTATTTGAAGATGCTGCAATAATTGCTCTGCTCGAAAATCAACTGCAAATTTTGGCAGAAGAACAAGAAAAAGAAGAAGCAAAGACAGCAAAAGGTGGGAAGCCAAAACCAGCAGAGCCACCGAAACCTGTGAAAAAAGAGGTATGAGAGATGGTAACAAAGGACTGATTTGCTAATAGTTAGCAGGGAGCTTCTTTCTTTCCTTTCTTTGCCACCCGTTTCTCTCTAACGCTGTAAGTCAGGCAGCTTTGTTAAAGTGAGTATTTTCAGATGCCAGTACTTGTTCTTGTCAGTATTAGAACTTGTTCATCGGTTGAAATTTGTCTTGCTAATTATACAAACTTCATGTCTTCCCCAGACACACATAAGAATGATGTCCTGTATCACTGTCAGGACACAGAAAAAGATTTCCTTTTCTTTTTCCCTCCTCCTGAAATATGTGCTCATCCAGCTCTGTTGTGGTAAACACTGAACAACTGGTAACCATAATTTCTTAAAGGGAGCACCTCTTTTTTCACAAGATAAGAACAATACCCTTCAAACTGGTAAAAAGGTTTTTTTATTCTCCTAGTTGAACTCACTGCAACTTGCTAACTTTCTGTTTTCCATCTTGTCCTATATCCTTCCTCTTCCACTGTTTACCTGAGTCCTGTTTCTCAAGTCCCACACTGATGTTTACCTGTTTTATTTCTGAATGCTTTTCCTGCACCCTCTGCGAGCCTTGAGCACCTCAGCATTGCCCTATTCCCAAGCTGACATGAGCCTCCGTGACCACATCCTGGGTCTCTTATTGTGGATGAGACCTCCCTGATTCACCAGCGGTACTCGTTAGTCAGATCCAGGATGCTATTTAGGCAGAAAATGCAATTGTATCTGCGTGGCTGGAAGTGTCCTCCAGCCGCCCTAGACAATGTAATAGATATGTCCCAGTAGCTAAATGTTGGCATCCCCCTTTCACAAAGGTTTTGAATGTAAGGGACAGCACAGGACTTTCAGAGGCAGGAGGATGACAACCTTAGGTGCTTGTTTATTCCTCACCTGGAAGAGGATGGGATCACCAGTGCTACAAGGTGACTGTCTTGGGAGTCATAAAGAGCAGCTAATGTTTTAGTGCCCAAGGAGGAGAGGTGCCTTTTACCTTTCAAAAGGTTGGCCCTTGCAATTTTTGATTTTAAAAAATCAGCTTTAAGGAAAACAGATTCTGAAGGGATTAAGAAAAATACTCCCCCAGTAAACATTGTAGCAGAGTATCAGAAGATGCAGGATGCATGCCTTGCTTCTGAACATGATGTATTGGTATAATTGGTACCTTCTTCCCCTTCAGTCTCCAGATACATCTCAGGCAGCTGAGGAAGAACCTGTTCCTGAAAAGATAAAGCGTTCCCGTAAAGACAGTGCTGCTTATTGGAAGTCTTTGGCAACGAGAGAAAACAAAAATGACATCTCCTTCAGACCCAGAAAAGTACGTACAGCAGCAAAACATGAGTGCAGTTTCATGGTAACTTAAAGGTAGACCTTGCTGGGATCAAAACCCAGAACAATCCGATGAAACTTCCACCATTCAACTAGCTCAGAGATGATGTGACACAGCCTGGAGAGGCTGCCACCAAACAACAGTAAACTAAAGAGTTCATGGATGTATATTATATAATAACACATATATTTATATAAAACAAATTATTGTGGAAATCGAGCTCTTATCAAGTTTTATAATAGGATTAAAGTGGAGCCACAGTAAAATAAAAATGCAACCACATTTATGATATGTATTTTTATATTCCTGCTTTTAAAAGACAGGAGTCTATTTGCATAGCATGAGCACCAATTTCTAACTTGCCCTCTTGATTAGTTATCACACGATGACTTATGTCAGTGACAGTACTGAACTAGATGGATCCCAGTACACTAAATATTTGCTTCCTAGAGTTGGAATAGTGGAAATACAACTTTTCTGTCAGGGTCTTGTTAATACTTGCTTAGAAATAACTGAGAAACAGAACAAGATAATCACAGTGAGGTAATTTTTATAATTTTTTTTTTTCTCCTTAAAAAGGAAAAGAACACCACTGCTGGCTGAGCAGTTGTGTTTGGAGTTTGTTTATAATTTCCCTAACCCTGATTTGTGCTAGTTTCTACAATGGTCTCAGAGGACTGAGGCTACATAGCTGATGACTCCACAGCTAATTACTATTTCCCACTCTGAGGATTGTGAACCTGACTCAGGAATTTTAAATAATTACCTTAAGATCTTCTTCCCCACATCATCTGTAATCGGAGCCCATGGCATGTTATAGATTGGAAGTGACAACAAGAGAATGCTCTGTTTATACACACACAAATTGTTGACCTATCTTCTTCTGGGAGGCCACACTGCTCCTTTTCTATGTCTCATAGTGGAAAGGAGTGCTAGAACACGGCTCTGTTTGGCTAACAGTATTTTCTTAATGCTTCTGTTGCAAAAGTCACATCCAAATTAATTACAAATACCTTTATTTTGTAGATATGGAGCCCTGATGCCACAGCAATAGAGCTTGCAGAAAAGCAAGAATTACTCCATGAATGCGCTGCTCTTTATGGTCACTTGGAAGATTTTACAACCCTCTTCAACAGAAAATTTAAGAATTAAGCACAGCATCTGGAAGAAGCTACTTCAGCACATATTTTGAGGAGACAAAGATATAAAAGGCTACTCCTTTGCAAGGCAGGAATCGTGCAGTGCTCAGTAAATATATCTCAGTTACGATAAAAGAAAATCATATCAAGTTTTTCCTCTATAGATTATGTTGCTTACACACGATCTTTTGTTGAGGGCTTAGTCTGGAAAAAGGTTAATCCTCATGTGATTCTAAGTCTTGGAGCTGGCTCAGTATACTTCATGGAATGGCCACTGTTGTGGCACACACATGTCCTTTGTAAAGGTGTGGCTTTATAAGGCTTTCTCTACCCCAACACAAAACTTCTTCCTAGAAGATACATTACCCTTCTACTCTAAATATATCAATATGAAGATAGCATTCAGTAATTGGCTAAGACAGCAGTGTTCTGGGTTGTCTGTAGAGGCAACAGAGAGTTCAGAATTTACAACCAGGACTATCACTGCCTACTGTACTTCTTTCATGTTCTCCCATTCTTTTGCAAGAGTGCACGTGAGACCTGAAACCACTTCCACCCCAATGGGCACATACTGTTTTCCTTCTGATTTCTTGAAAGGATAATAATCTCTGTATAATAATCTATAATCCTTTTGCCATTTTTCCCACAGACCCTTGTTGTCTCTCAGATGAAGGAGGGGGTCTCACAGGGGGTGGTGATGGACACTTGCACTGCAGAGTTCCAAGCCACTGAGATCATCGACTCCAACCTTTGACCACTGTGTCAGCCAGACCATGGCACTGAGTGCCACATCCAGTCTTAAACACCTCCAGGGATGGTGACTCCACCACCTCCCTGGGCAGCCCATTCCAATGTTAACAACCCTTTCCACAAAGAAATTCCTCCTAATGTCCAACATGAATATGTATCTCTTCATCCTCCAGATAATTTTTCCTAAGCTCTTCCAATTTGCCAGAGGGGTTTATTAACCAACACTGTTCTGGGGCATCCTAAATTGATGTCACATTCATTGTTCCCAATTTTTTGCTTCTAGCTTCTTTCTAAGAGATTTATCTTGCTCCATCACCTCCTGAAAAGCCAATTGGAGCAACTGATTCATTTCCCATTCCCTCTGAACCACTTCTGGTTCAGCAGCTCCCCCTGAGCATTCCTGAGAGCTGCAAAGCTTTCACCAAAAATGACCCTCTGAGGGTTGTCCTGACTTTTTTCCTGGACAAAAATGTTCCAACAGGTGTGGACCACACCAATCACACCACCACAGCAAAGGGATCCTGTCTGTGATGCCAGTTTAACATTATGACCCACCTCTGAGGCTGGGTGACTGAAGTTCTTGTTAATAGATCCTTCGGGGTGAATCAGAGTGAAACGACACTGAATGACCAGTGTGTGAATTTTATCTGTCAGCATAAAACTTCTGTTGGCTGCAGATGATTGTAAATAACAAAAACAGTGGTGCTTCAGATAAGTCATAGAAGGCAGTGTGGGCAAGGAGCCCGTGAACAATTGTAAATGAAACTGCATCTCTGAAAGAAGGAGAAGCAAAGGGGCAATTTGCTGAACAGGAGCCATCAAAATAAAACCAAGCAGCAGTCAGAAATTATACTGTAAGGTAAAACTGTGTTTCTGGCAGAGTTCTGTCATGGAGATTACCTAGGGCAGATCACAGCCTTCACATGTCAAACAAGGCTTTTCCTGGTTCTTAGTATAAGGTTGAGCAGCACACCATTCCTTGTGGGATCCTCCACTACCTGTGTCAGGAAGGGATCATCAAAGCTTTCCAGGAACCTCCTGGACTGTCTGTACTTTGCTGTGTTGCCTCTCCAGCAGCTGTCAGGGTAGTTAAAGGCCCTCCCAAGAGGGGAGAACCAGGACCTGTGATATTGAGGCTGCTCTGAGCATCGTGCATTGTGGCATCACAGTGGTGTTGGAATTAGGAGGCCTGTGCAGGACACCCACCTCGGTCCCTAATGGGATGGGGGAATAGGAAAAGCTGCTCAGCCTGGAGGAGGCAGAGCTACCCACAGCTTCCCTCACCAGCAGACTACCCTGGCACAGTGTGACACAGAGCAGCACTGTGGGCACACAGCCCCTCAGCCAGGGACAATACTTGAGTGAGTGACACCCCAGCTGCCCCTGGCCCGGCAGGCCAAAGACAAGGGCACAGCGGAGCATCCCGAGGCTGTGGAGTGCAGCTGGGATGCTGGCAGAAGCCTTGGCAGGTCAGGGAATGCCATGTCGAGGGCCCCAGACTTGGTGAGAGAGAGGCAGACAGGTCAGCATGTTTTCCCCCTCCCTGCCCACCCCGTGGGCCTGGGGACATGGGGACAGCGGGCTCAGATGGGGCTGTCCTCACAGGGCAGGTGGCAGCTGTCAGCATTGGCTACCACGATGGCTGACGCTGAGCAGCTCAGGAAGGCCAAGCTGCGTGTGGAGAAGGCCATTAAGGTGAGGGGTCTGATTTCACACTGCCCCGAAATGCCACGTGCTTGCATTTTTGCACCTGTGGCTCAGGAGAGCTGAGCCAGAGGACCGGGGTGGGGCAGGCTGAGCTCGCTGCTCTCTCTGCAGGAGAAGAAGATTTTCGCAGTGCAGGGCCCTTACCCCATCATCCGCCGCCTGCTGCGGGCCCGGGGCTGGGTGGAGAGGAAGCTCCCCCGCAATAGCAAGCTGAAGCAGCAGCCTGGCAACCAAAAGAAACGGCAGGTGCAGAAGAGGGCAAGTGGTGGTGGTGGTGATGAGCTGGGGGAGGCAGTGCTGAAGCCACGTGGTGGGGCACAGCCTTCCCGGGGCACCACAGAGCTCCTGCACCATCCACAGCCGCACAATAAGAAGAACAAGGGGGATGGGGAAGATGAAGACAAGAAGGAAGACAAAGAGCAGTGCAGTGAGGACTCTGATGACATCCATGACCTCATGGTTAGCTGAGAGGGCTAGGGTTGAGCTCTGCCACAGCTCCCCACGCCCTTCCCCTGGGACCCTCAGGGGCAGGGCACAGCCTGGGGCAAGGAACTGGGGCAGGATGGGGGCTTTGTCTCACCCCAGCCCACTCCCTCCCGCAGTCCTTCCTGGTGCAGGACCAGGTGCCAAACTTCCTCTGGACCATCCGCCTTAGCACCATTGACCAGGAGCTGCTGCAGAGGATTGAGGTGGTGAACCGCTATCCCCGGCTGCACGCCCTTTGCACCAAGGTGGGAGCACGGAGGCCTCAGGGAGGGGGGCACAAGGGGTGGGGGTGTCCAGCAGGGGCTGACAAACTTCTCTAAACAGGAGGGGCTGTGCCAAAGCCTGCAAAACTTGTCCTGGTTCGAGCAAGTCGACCTCAACACCTTTTTCCCCCGGTGCTACCGGCTGGGGATCATGGAGGAGCAGGAAGCCTTCATCGGTGAGCCTGGGGCTGTTGCCCTCCTGTCACCCCTCATGCTCCAGTCTTCCCATGTCCTGTGCAGGACTGGCTAGGGACAATGCCTCCCTCTTGCAGAGGATTTCCGCCTGACGGCAGCTCGCAGCCTGCTCAAACTGGCCCTGGAGAAGGTCGGGGACAGGCCGGTGGAGACAGAGCAGCCCCCAAAATCCAACAAGGTGCCAGGTGAGCGCATGGAGCTGGGTCGGGCAGAGGTGGGGAATGAAACAGGGAGTTCAGGGTTAGGGGCGTGTCTGAGGGTTGAGCTTGGAAGCTGAGCCTCTGCTCATGGCTGTGTCGTGGGATCCCTCACTCCCTCCCCTGCCCTAGCTCCAAAGGCACCTGTCCCACAGGGAAGCTCATTGCTTTGGCCCCAAGGGTGGCATAGGAGTCATGTCTCTCGCGCCATCCACAGCAGGGCCAGGCTCCCACCTGTACCCCCGCCTGGTGGAGGAGGCTCTGGAGGTCTGTGAGCAGCACCTGGGTGTCCTGGGGCACCAGGACATCGACAGGGAGACCCCGTCGCCCTGCCGGACGTGCATCGCCTGGGACCGCTTCCTGCAGGAATACTACCATGTGGCACAGTGAGTGCTGAGTGAGACGGGGGCGGGGGAAACGGTGGCGGGGCCGGTGCTGAGCCCCTCTTGTCCCCCCATAGTGAGGGGGCCAAGCTGGTGCTGAGCAGGGAGCAGCGGGAGCAGTGCCAGGACATGCTGCAGCGCCTGGGGGAGCAGCTGCCACAGCTCGGCATAGAGGGCAACCTCAACGTCTGGATCCTCAAGCCCAGCGCCAAATCCCGCGGCAGGGGTAAGGCTGGGGGAAGCATGGGGCACACACATCCCCACGGAGAAGGGATCCCACTATCACTGTGTTGCCCAGGCATCGTCTGCGCGACGCGGCTGGACGAGGTGCTGGAGCTGTCGCGGAGCTGCACCACCCCCTCCCCGCAAGTGTCCGAGTGGGTGGTGCAGAAGTACGTGGAGCAGCCGCTGACCATCTTCGACACCAAATTCGACATCCGGCAATGGTTCGTGGTGACTGACTGGAAGCCACTGACTGTCTGGTTCTACCGAGACTGCTACCTGCGCTTCTGCTCCCAGCCCTTCTCCCTGCGCCGCCTGGAGCCGTGAGTGCCCCCTCCTCACCCCCGGCTCGCACTGTCCAGCCCCCCGGCACCCCCTGACCCAGCCCGCTCTCCCTGCCCCAGCGCCAGGCACCTCTGCAACGTCTCCGTCCAGAAGCGGTACAAAACATCACAGCCGGACCCCCGCGTGCCCCCCGAGAAGATCTGGTCCAACAAGCAGTTCCAGGCACACCTGGCACGGCTGGGGCGGGCGGACGCTTGGCACCGGGTGATGGTGCCCGGTATGAAGGCGGCGATCCTGCACGCCCTGCGCTGCGCCCAGGACCAGGTGGGCTCCCGCAAGGGCAGCTTTGAGCTCTTCGGGGCTGACTTTCTCATCGGGGAGGACTGCCAGCCCTGGCTGCTGGAGATCAACTCCTGCCCCACCATGAGCCCCTCCTCGGCGGTGACCCGCCGGCTCTGCGCCAATGTCCAGCGGGACACGCTGCGCCTCGTGCTCGACCGCAAGGACGACCCCTCCTGTCCCATTGGTGCCTTTGAGCTCCTCTACAAGGAGGTAGGCTGGGGGCTGGGGGCAGCCACACCCCAGGCACCCCGAGCCCCCACTCCCCCTTGTGTCTCCCTGCAGGCAGCCGTGCCCACGTGTCTGCATGTGGGGCTGAAGCTGATGGTCGAAGGCTGCTCCCTGAAGAAGCCCCGGCCGGCTCGATCCCAGGACAAGTCCCCCGCCGCGGTACCCAGTGCTCCCCAGCTCCCCGCACTCTCAGGGGACAGAGCGGCACCGGGAAAGCTGTCTCCTCTGGGGTCACGGAGCAGCTGCAGCCCGCCCAGGTCTGACCCCTCCAGCCCCTGGCGACCCCCAGGCTATGCTGCTGGAGACCAGGAGCTGCCATGGCTCCTTCACCTGGTGGTCGGGCAGCCCGAGGAAGCTCAGCCCCAGGAAGCTCAACTCCAAGCAGTTTTGCCGCCGATCACTAGCTGTTCTCTGGATGGGGGGCCTGTGCCACCACCCCAGGGACCCGCCAGGAACCCCTGGCGACCTCCGGGCAGTTCTGCCGGGAGCCAGGAGCTGCCGTGGCTCCTTCACCTGGTTGGGCAACCCGAGGATGCTCAGCCTCAGGAAGCTCACACCCAGGAAGCTCAGCCCAAGGCAACTCCGCCCTCGATCACTAGCCGTTCCCTGGATAAGTTGCCACCGCTCCAGGGAGCGCGCAGGAGTCCTTGGCGACCCCCGGGCTGTTCTGCCAGGAGCCAGGGATTGCCACAGCTCAGTCAGCCAGGTGGGCAGCCCCAGGCTGCTTGGTCCTACCCAGTTCTGCCGCCGATCAATGCCCGTCCCCCGGTGAGGGGACCTGTGCCACAAGCCCGGGGAGCCCCCAGCAGCCCTTGGCGACCCCCGGGCTGTGCACCGGCTCCTGCAGGACCTCCTGCCAGTCCAGCGCGCCTGCCTGCGCTGTAACAGAGCACCGGGACCCCCGGCCCCTACCTGGGACTGAAGAAGCGCACGTCAGCTCCCAAGAGGATGCAGAAGACCTGGGACACGCGAACGAGACCCCATTGCTGCGCTGCGGTACCCACCTCAACCTGCACGCCTGCTTTAATAGACTTTTGTGAGAAGGAGCCTGGCTTGGACCTTCTGTGTGTGGGAGATGTGGACACAGCTGGGGATGAAGCTGCAGGGGCAGCTCCTCTGCTGAGATATAGAGGAGGCAGGAAAAGCTGCCTCCACTCCTGCCTGCCTGTGGTCGCCCCTGCCAGCCAGAGCTGTGGCAGTGGTGACACTGCTGCACACCGGCACTGGGAAGCAGGTCAGGCACGGGGTGCTGGCAGGGCTGGTGCCCCCTGCAATGCCAGGGGGATGGCAGGAGGAATCCCATCCTGTGTGCATGCCAAGAAAAGAAGTGGGTGCTTGAGCCTGGCAGCAGGTGGGATTTAATGGGCTGGCAAAGGGAAGTCGGGTGTCCACAGGGGTTCCCTGCAGGCACTAGTGCTCCTGGGGCTGCTTGGATGTGCAAGGAAGGAGGTCGGGGAGAGTGCAGAGGGGGCCCTGGGGCAGCACCAGCTCTTGCAGGTTCCTTTTATGACAAGGTAACCCACCTTGTTACAGAATGACAGAATGGGTCAGCTTGGAAGAGACCACAGTGGGTCATCTGGTCCCACCTTCCTGCTCAAGCAGGGTGATCCCAGAGAACATGGCACAGGATTGTGTCCAGACTGTTCTTGAATATCTCCAGGGAGGGACACTCCTTAGTCTCTCTGGGGAGTCTGTTCCAGTGTGCGGAGTGAGTTCT
This sequence comes from Pseudorectes ferrugineus, assembly GCA_008033365.1. Taxonomy (NCBI): domain Eukaryota; kingdom Metazoa; phylum Chordata; class Aves; order Passeriformes; genus Pseudorectes; species Pseudorectes ferrugineus. The sequence goes on from QWTY01023000.1 coordinate 23,017, forward strand.
TCCTCACAGGTAGAACTGGCACTGCCAGGACAGGATCCCATGGCTCCCCAGTGCTTGTGCCCTCTAGGCACCAGGCCTGTGCCTGCTCCTGTTGCCCGAGGATGGCTGAGCCAGGCCCCCCTGCCCCTCTCTGGGCTGGGCAGACGTGACTGGTGCATGATACATCAGCTGCAGAAAAAGACTGGTGTTTCTGGCAGAGTTCTGACACAGAGATTAGCTGGGAGAGTTCTCTGCTGTTAGAGCCAGTTCCTCAGGCCTTCTCTCTGCAAAGACCACAAAGTTCTCCTCACTGGGGATCTCCTGCATCGTTAAGGTACAGACCATTTTCTGCTGGCTGCGTTCATCAAGGCCTACTGTGAGCAAGTGGAAGAGAACCCGGAGGCAAAGGGAAAAAGCAAACCTGGCCAGCAGCAGGGGCCATCTCCTGCATCAGTTTGGATCGTGTACCCATAGGCTTGTTGGTGAGTAGCCCCTGAAAAAGTTGTTTGGCAGAGCGAGTACTGAGGGGGGACCATCTTCTGTTCCCATAGGAAATCCTTAGGGGCATCATCCTTGTGCCTTCTCATCCCAGCCAGAATGGGCTGCAGACTGTCCCAGTCTTCACATGTTGTTCCACAAAAAGAAAGGGAGAAGAGCTGACTGTAATGGTGTTTTGATGTCTACCACTCAAACAGAAAATCCAGTGCTCAGGAAACTTTTTTGCACGACTGGTCAACTCATTGAGGTGCCAGTGGCCCAGAGGCAGAAGTCAGAGCAAACAGAGGGGCTTGGCTGGAGTCAGGAAGAATCTTCCAAGACTGTCCTCGAGAGTGGCCATGAGGATGCATTTAGAGACTCCCCCCTGTACATCAGAAGTGGAATAGGAGAGTCTCTGGCATGAAGCAATGACAGCAGCATAGGAAGATTTTAGGGATCTGAGAGCAGGTGTCACAAGGAGAGTCAAAGGATGAAGCTCCAGAACTTAAAATGACGTCAGCAGAAAGAAGGGTATTGAACAAAGAGCTGGCAGCAAGCTGTGAGAGAGGGAAAGAGACTGTGCTAATGGACTGGTTATGGAAAAGCTGAGTGATCATTTGGTGGATGGTTTTAAAGGGGGCCAAGGGATAGACAGAGAGAGAGAGACATTGGTAAGAGAGAGGAAAGCTCTGCTCTCCCAAGTGAGAGATCCTTCTGGGAAGGTGAATCAGTTGTGTGTCAGAATACCGAGAACAAGGAAATTTGCAGGTAGGAGTTCAAACAGATTACTACTGTGACTTAGTCTCTTGAGATGGGTAACACAAACAAAAAATAAATCAAAGGGGGAAACCATTGCAGAAAAGTTAAGCAGACAGAGAGCAGCAACAAAAAAAGGAAAGGAAAGGTGAACTCTCACATGTACACAACCTAAGGCCAGAGGAGTTGTATGCTAGTGCTGGCCCACAATCAGGCTGTCATCTAACCTTAGTCACACTTTGTGATTCGCCTTTGAAGTTCAAACACTTGTGAAGCCTTCAAAGATTGTTTCAAACTAACACAAGAACCTCAGGCTGGCTGCCCTTGCCACCTCAGAGTGCTCCATGTCCTGCTGGATTCATGCACACACCTAATTCCCTGTTTCATCTGTGCCCCCACCCAGGCAGCCCTCACATATCTACCTGAAATGCAGACATGCACAATGAGTCCCTTTGTGGAGTTCCTTGTTCCCAAGACTTCCCTAAGCCTCCCTGGAGTTCCCCCAGCTTGCCTCTGCTATGGCTGTTCAAGAAGGAAGATGTGATCACAGTTACCTCGTGCTAAGCAAACAGGACATCAAAGCATCACTCTGATAGCACAACAGCTTCAGTAAAAGGCACAAAATAACATACATATGATAAAAATTCCTCTCACCTCTGTCCTCAGATTAATCTTACAGGTGTCCCACATCCAGTACATGTATTTTTCCCAATTTATCATATATTTCACTAAATATGTATTTATGACTGAAATACAAGCATCTGCTTTTTCCTCCCCATTTTAACCACATTTACCATTCAGCTGAGTTTTTCTGAAAGGCAACTTGCAACACAAATATTGTTCTAGTCCCAGTAATCTGTGCTCATATGCTAATGCAAAACAGACAAAAATTCCACAAAGTGGAATTCTTGGGCTGCTGTAAGTACAGTGGAGCTAATAAATACATTTACAGCTTAGGACCTTTGAATGGCTCCTGAATAACCCAGCTTTATCAGTTGTTAGAGAGTGAATCCCAGGAAATTTAGTTTAGCTTTACTACTGTCACAAAACTCTTGCCATAGCTCCAAGGAACATCTCATTTATAATAACAGATCAAGGAAGAGTTTCAGCAAGAGGAATTGTATTGATTTTAACAGAATGGAGGAAGGAGGATTTCCTCATCCCTAAGTAAGGGCTTCACTTCCTTACCCCCAAAATAAACTTGACTGGGGCAAGGCTAAATCATGGTGTGGTGGCATTATAAGCCCTGGAGACCTCCTGGAAGAAAGCAGGGGGGGAAGAAAAAGTAAAATAAAGTAGCAGAGTATTTGCTGAGTGTGATCTTACAGAAGGATGGGGTGAGTAAATCCTCTCCTACTGCCAGCAGTGCCTGTACAACCCAGCAGCTCTTCTCCTGTGGCACAGGGATTGCAGGGAAATCAAACACTGGGGAGCTGCTACAACTGCTACAGCCTGTGACATGCTGCTTACAGGAGAAACAGAGCCCAGGGACCCCCAAAGGCAGGAGAGCTGCAGGAACACAGAAAGCAGTCTATAAAAACAGGAATCTGTTAGTTTTGTGCAATGCAGCTCCTACCTGGTGACTAAAGATGCCAGGAGAAGCCTGGCACATCACAGGGAATTGCTGTTGAGCTGTGCAACCATTACACAGGACCAACAGAAACATTCACATGAGGCAGAAGTAGCTTCAAATTGCCTATTAATTCTGGATGCCTGTCAGCAATTGTTATCTGATGGGCCAGAGTGAGCTGGCATCTTCTACGGAGGAAAAAAAGAAATCAAATATAACCATTACTTAAAAGAAATAGCTAAAGAATAATTTCATCATGACTTTCATCCCCTTGTGCCTTTAGCCCCCCCTTCACAATGCCTGATTCCTCCTGGGAGCACTCCCCTCTCAGCTTTCTGGAGCTGCTTGGCCCTGTTGTTCCCACACCATTTTCCCCTGTCCCAGCCGAGGGGGTCACACTGGTAAAGGTGCAGGGCCCCCCTCCCAGCTGGCTTGGCTTGAGCTGCCTGTGAATCGCCAAGAGCTGGGGGTATCCCCTCCCAGCCCGAACATTCAGTGCTTTCTCCTTGTCACTGTGTGACTCTGAAAGCTTTAAAGCTTTCCTGGGTGAACAGATTTTAATTTATCGGTAAACAAGGAATATCCCCCTTCTGACAGTCAAACCTCTATGTCCTGACAGGCACCATCCGCATTTGAAACACTGATTTGCATCTTTTTATAAATGAGTTTGCTGAGGCCAGGCTTGTGCACTGTGCTTTCAGTGTGGGAGGAAGCTTCACCTGAATATAAAAATATTCAGGGAAAATGAATTTCAGAGATGCATGTTGCTCTGCTTACAGAAACCAATTTTAATGTGACCCTTCAGCAGTTACAGCAAGATCTGAAAAATGCTGAAATATGGTCTTTTTAAATAAAATTTTCATGGGGTATGTAATCAGAACTTTTAAACTGACCATTTTCTGTCAGGCTCAAGATAGGGTTATAAATAAAAAAACCAAAATCAAACCCAAACGGGGGAAAAAAAAGGAACTTCACCCTTAATATCTCTGTTCTAACCGACTTTTGAGACTTACCCTCAATAGTTTTCACTAAAATGAATAACAGCAAATCTGTGGGCTTTGGGCAGTTCTGTTTCCTTGACTCTATTTGCATGCTTATCCAGTCAGGGAAGACAAACAATTGCTCGTGACAGGTCTGACCCATCACCACCGAACGCCTCACTTGCAAGGCTGAATGTTAACTACTGCCTGTTTACAGGGAATGCTTGCAGCAGTCTCAGGGGCTTGGAGAGGTTGGATCACTCCAAACAGTGACAGAGCCCTCAGCAGAAGAGTGGCTTTGGTGTAAATCCCCACTGATGAGCTCTTTTTGCTTTGGTCCTGGTGCTGACTGGGGAGCCTTGGGGTGCCATTAGACATGTGCTGGGAGCGGGATAAAGCAAGATCCTTGCTAGACTCCTAGATTTAAAATCATGCCTGAACCTTCAGAAGCGTTTTCTGAGATGTCACAAACACCATTCAACCCCACACACCTCCCAGTTCATTTATCTCACACTCTGTACCTTGGGGCCTGGCTTGGTACCACAGAAAACACGCCCGAGGGACTCTCCACAGCCCTGTCTTTAGTTTCTCTTCAGCCACTGACATTTTCAGTCTGAAACTCGACTGCAGCAAGAAAATGTGGTGAAGAGGGTCCTGAGTCCAGTTCTAGTATGGAGCTCCTGATCCAAAGTCTGCTTGGGAATCTTGTGTTAAAAAGGCACTAGAAAAAAAACCCAGCTATGCAGGTCAGGCTTTAGTACCACATCTGCCTCTCCTTCATGCTTTGAAGGGCTGCCCATTCCCTCCCTGCACCTCCCTTCCTCCTAATCAGGAGCACTGGAAAGTCCTCCTAAAAGCATGGAAGAAGGAGAAGGAAGGATGGCACCCTGGCAAACACCATCATGGCACAGCAATGCAAAAAGAACATTCTTCTTTTAGTAGTAAAAAAAATGCCTTTTAATTCCAAAAGGCTTACACTACAGCAGCTGAGCCATCAGTACTATTTCACTGTGTTCTCCGCCCAGGGTCCTGACAACATTCAGAAATTTGCCTGGAAGCAATAAACTAAGCCAAAAAAATTATAGCACAAGTGAAAGGCACAATTGAAAGTCACATCCAAACAGGGAAGACACAGTGCCAAAGCAGTCAGCAGCCCAGGGGATATTTTAGGCTATTTAATCCTTCAAATATATGCCAAATATCTACCTGCAAGTCTTCAGCAGGCAGCTTTGCTTCAGTGAGGGGTTCACACCGAAGAAAAGCAAATGCTGGCGCCTTCCTTCCACTGGAGCTTCTAATAACATCAAGTTAAATAATTATTTAATACGAATAATTGCAACACAACACAAATAACTGGATCCCTAACAATCCTGTTCTGGGGAGGCTGGAACAGCAAGTAGCTCCCCCATCCATAAAGCTGAATGACCTGGTGAGGAAATCCCCTGTGTTTGAGGTCTGCTCCTGGAGGCTGGGGGCACGGTGGTGGCAGTGGGACGGGGGGGAAAGGGGCGGTTTGCCCACATGCCATGAGTAAAAGTCACTGTCAGGGGAAAGATCCCTCCACAAGCCTTTTGCCTTGGCTGAGCAAGAGGGACCCAGCATTTTACACGCTCTATTTTCTTCCCAGCCCAGAGCAGGACTTGGGGCACAGATGTCAATCTGAGCTGCTTTTCGCCTTCCTTGCGAATATTTATCTGCTACATTTTCCTTCTGCCAGGCAGCTGACAGGAGAGAGGTCCTGGTGCAGAGCACAGGCCAGAAGGACAGAACTCTGCATTCCTCCAGTGCAGCAGCGGTGCAGGGCCGAGCCCTCGGCACTTCCCGGCTGGCGAGGACCCGGGGAACACGCACCCACCTCTGCCCCCACCCACCACCCGCAGGCTGCTCACGCCAATGTAGAGGAGGAAGATTTTTCTCCCCATTTCTGGCCACCGCTGCAAGATTTTCGCAGCAATGTTTTCTTCCGATCTCTGCTGCCCTCTGGTGATGCGCAGCCGAGGCAGAGAGGAGAGCCCTTCTGAGGAGCCAAAGCCTCAGGTTTTGCAGCAAAACCTGCTCTCACCCTCGTAAACATCCCAGCATAGGCACAGCTGGTTTGATTCTTCTTTGTCCCCGACACAAACCCTAAAGTCACTCAGCGAAGGGTTTCTTGTCTAATAGCACCACGGGGAATTCACTGAGCAGTTAAGTCATCCTTATTACATCAGGTAAATACTGGTTTAATCAATTTACAGACTTCTGTATTAATTAAAAAAAAAAAAAAAAAAGGTAGGATGAGGGTTAAAGACACTTGAATTTCTCCCTGCATTAGGAGTCATTCTGACAAACTTAGCCCTGCCCCATCCACTGCTGCTTACAGCCCCACATTTAGATCAGGCATCTATTTCCCATTAGCAATTTAGGGAAGGGGCTACCTCTCATAGGGTCTTGCCCAGAGCCTGTGCAGGGCTCTAGGGAAAAAACCCAGGGGAGGATATTCCCTAATCCCTGCCTGATATGCTTTCCAAATACGTTAAGACAAAAGCTGCCTTTCTTATAGAGATAAAGCTGTGACAAGCAAGCAGGGATGGACTCAGACTGGTGCATATTCCAACAGGCTTCATTTTCTCCCGAGCTCCGCTGTTCCCATCACCTGCTGTAAAACAGATCTTTAAACCATGCACAGACTGCTCTGCCTCTCCTGCGTGTGCTGAGACCAGTTGAGAGGAGAGAAGAAAAAAACCATTAGGCAGGCTCCTGGCTGAAGAGGCAGACCTGCTTCGAGCCTGCTCCTCCGCTGCCTCTCAGCATCCTCCTGGACGATCTCCATGGCTCAGCGCTGCTCCGCAGGGCCCAGAGGGAAATGCTTCCCTAAAGCACCCACCAGAGAGCTGAAAATTGCCAGCAAGCTATTCCTATGCCGCTTCACTTGGTCACTGTAGGGAGGCAATGCAGCCCTGTAGATAACACACCGACCCAGAAATCCAGACCCTTGTTTCTCTGCTGCATCTCTAGGAATGATCGCTCCATTCCTCGATGCTTGAATTTCCGCCTCTGCAAAGCGAGGGCATCGTTTCCACTGTAAAGCAGTGTGAGAGCTGTTGGTAACAAGATTTATGATTATTGAGGAATTCAGTACAGCTTTTAGATCCTGCTCCATTGATTTTACTTCACAGACTCCGTGGCTCCTGCCGCTATTACCGGTTAACTCACACCGGCCCTCCGGTACCTTCTGGCCGTGGTGCTTCTGGAGGAGGATCCTGGCACTCAGAGCTGCACAGAGAGAGGAGCATCAGCCATCATCACCAGGGGATTTACAGTCTAAGTTAGATCTTGAATATAACCTTGTTTCTTTCTTTTTGTATTATCCCCTTGGAATGGGTGCTTGCAACAAGCATAAACCACAACCACCAGTGTCGTATGTAACTCGTGTGATACTTCAGAGGGTGAAAAGCCCTGTGAAAAGTAAGAGGTGAATGTAGCTCCTAAAGTAGGTTATTTCTCATCAGTCCTGTTGCTTCTATGACTTGTGGCCAGTTCAACACCCCTTGTGAGCTCTGCTGCCCTGTGCTGTCCTGCTCCTGGGTTATGCAGTGGAGGATTTCTCTGAGCTGATGTATATTTTAATCCTTAGTGAGTCATTTTAAACAACTGTGCTGCAGGGCAAAGAGACGTGCATTGTCCAGGTTATAGTGTTTGGGTTTAGGTGAGGAGGTGTGTTAATAGCAGGTAAATGCACCTTCTGCCTCCAAGACTGTTCTAGGTTACATTATTTGGATATCAACAAGCAATTTTCCCCTTCAGTAAAATCTATACCATTTGGCTCAGTGGGATTAACAACTAATAATTAAAAAAAAATTAAACAGCAAGCCAATGTGCCAGAAGCAGACTGCCTGAACATCCTTTGTGTGTGGATGTGTCTGAGCACATGAGGGACAAGGGCCTGAGTCACTGCAGGGGAAGGTCTCAGGAAGCCCACGTCAACATCAAACCATTCAGCAGCACTTGTGCTTTGTTTATGCAGTTTGTCATTTGGCCACAGTCACAAAACCAAGTCGCCCTTCGAGGAGCTGAGCTGCCGGTTTATGGTCCAGTATGAAACAGCACAAACTCAGGGACAGTGCTGCCTATGCTTTGCCTCTCTGGTCCCCCATATCTGCATGAAACTGAGGAGGTTGGGAGGCAATGCTGCAGGATTCTCCATTTCCTCATCCTAGCAGAGACAGCAAGCCACCCCCAAACACATCATCCTACTCTACAGCTGCTTTTAAACTCAAATCAAAACCCAAACAGGAGGTCAGTACTCCACTTCTAGACCCAAAAGCCAGGTTTCCATTCAAACACTTCTGTTTACTCCAAACCCCATTCAAAAAGCCACACTGGACAGATGGTGTCTGCAGACAGGAGACATGAAAATGCTTTCGCCGTGAGGGGAGTTTGTGGACATTGGAGCCTCTCTACAGCACCACTGGGCCCTTTGCTGTTCAGGATGCAAATAATCATCACTGAACTGCACTGACAGATTTGCATTTTCATTTACTTGGAGAGAATGGTCAGTTCTTAAGAAGGTAATTAAAGGTCCTCTTTAATAAACCAGGACAAGACATTTTATATCTCCCGGCTAGTGCCCAGTGTTACTGAAGTTCAGATAAACACACTGACAAAGAAACATCCATTTTATCTAATGTTTATTGACCAGCTTTTAAAAGCAGTAGGCTGCTGCAGGAATCCTCCTGAGAACTCCCTGCTGCTGTGCTGCTGGGGGCTGGCTCCACATTTTGGCTCGCTCCGCTCTGCCGGCATTCGGAGAGCGCCTTCGCAGCCTCCCTTCTCTCCAGTGAGAGATCGGAGCTTCTCCAGCTTTCCACCTTCCGCTTCCATCCCTTACTGCGACAGTGGCTCAGTGTGAGCCAGCCTGCCTGGAAACACACAGAAAGGCTCGGCTTATCGCCGCTGAAACACAGCGCTCTGCGCTCCTCATTAGGGTGCTGCGCTAATTAATATATCAGAGGGGGCTGTCGGGAGCACATGCCAATTAACCGCAAGCCCGGCGGAGAGGGGCTGGGGGGAAGTGTGATGCTGGAGCTGGTTTCTTTATTTAACTCCAGATCTTTTTGCCTCCCTACAGCAGCAGCTTTCTGCCTGCGCTCCTCTAACGCTCTCTGTCACAGCCCCAGGCATCACAACAACTTTGATTTCTTAAAGACAGACACAAACTATATTTGTACTGAATTATTTTTACCCATAGATATCACAGATGTGAAGACAGTACAAGAAGTGAGAGTGTCTTAACAAAACCAACCCGCCACACTCAGTGCCAGCATGTCAAGATGCTTGTGAATAATCTGGAGATTTCAGGTCAACCAAAAGGCTGTTAAATTATATCCATGAGGATCTCTTTCTGAATTTCTAGTGTAGCTGGATGGCAAAAGCACAGTGGCCTCTCTCCTGCTGTCATTTTTGCTGGAAAACAGTCTCTCAGTTTCTGCTACCTACCGTCATCCTTCTTTTGGCTTTGCTTTATCCCATCATGCCTTCTGCCCCATCACAACAACTGAAATCTATTTGGCCTGCCTTGTTTCACCTCTTTCCTGCATCTTTCCCTCTCCCAGGCTGCACCTCATCCTGTCTTTCCCTTCTCTTCCCCGAACAGGCACCATGCTGGTTTTCTCCTCCACTCTAAGTGGTGTTTCCGCTACATCACTTCCAGCTCCGTATGCTTCTCCCTCTTGCATCTGCCGCTTCTTCCCCATGGTTATCTTCTTTTTTTGGCCCTCCTTTCACTAAAACAGGCAATATTCCCACACTGGAGGAAGTGCTCAGCGCAGTCCTTGGGCACGGTTTTGAATTCCCATTGCTCATAGAGTCTCCTTCAGTTACCCAAAAGGGAGCTCAGCAGATAAGTTTTCAGCTGCCAGAGAGCAAAAGTCCTCAGGAGGATTCTCTATTTCTGTCAAGAGCTTCTCCATTGCTACCACCACCTACCCAGATCATGTATCCTAATATTTTTCCATGGGAAAAGACAAGTCAGCCAGAACCTTGTGACTTTCAAAAAGCAATCACCGATTATCTTGCAGTTGCAACCAGGAATGCCTCGAGGAAACTTGTACTTTTGCATGCAGCCAGGGCACACACAAAGATTTCTTGTTGGCAGGATCTGCATTTGTGCTGCCAAAATGCAAATGCCAC
>QWTY01023002.1:6847-26953 GCA_008033365.1 Pseudorectes ferrugineus
TCTCAGGAAATTATCCCTGAGAGGGGAGAAACTAAGGAAGAAAGATGAGGTTGAAGGCAGGTTAGGGAAGGGAGGGGAGAAGAAAGAAAATGAGGAAGTTTGTGCTTCAGGGGTTGAATGAACTGGAGCAGGAAATGGAAGAAGAGGAACATAAATATCAAGGTCCCAGAAAGACATAAAGAAAAGAGGAAAAAAAAAAAAAAGGAAACAACTCCATATTAAAATTATTAAAAGGAGAATGTCAAAATTCTGTATTAAACAGCAGAAGCAGCAGAGCTGGTTTGTCGGCGCTGCTCTTTATGTCTGTGGTGCAAAGATGTGGTATTTGAGACGTGTGAGAGTTCAGGGAACAAACAGGGAAGCAGTGAAGTGTAACCTCCAGCAACACCATGCCTAAGGTTAGACCTTGATAAAATAAGCACATTACCCCACAAAATAAAGGATAAAAAGTCACGTGAAAGGTTAATTAATCCAGTGTTTATGAAGGACATTTATTTGAGAGTTTCTGATGCAAAGCTACAGATAACTTGTGTTTGAAGTACAGTCAGCTATATCTCAGCAGGCATTAAAAATGAGTTTGAACAAGCCATGAGTGTAATGTCCAAACAGTGATTTGGGATCATGCAAAGTTGAGATGTGCTAAGTATGAGATGTTAATATTTCTTACCTCTTTATTATTGAATCAATGAGTCCTTCTCTTTTTGTTTTTTTCATTTCTTTCAAACTCAGCTGGAATACTATTTGCTTGGGCTCCTTTATCCCCAAATCATAATTTTAACTTTGGTCAAATCTGTGCTTGTTGTCTCTTAAACTAGTTAGAAATCATACTGCAAATGTAAAGTGAGAGTTGTAAATTACTATGAGGTCGTTCTTTTGCCTGTATCTTTGGACTCCTCTCAGGACATCTTGCCTCTCCACCACAACTATTCTTCTTTCCCTTCATCTGGAAGGTGGCCTGGGCCGCCTCCAGATAAAAACAAATTAAAGTGAATTGTATTTCCTTCTAGCAATTCCTTCCTTCTTTTTTCTTTTTTTTTTTTTTTTTTGGTTTGGTTTGGTTTTTTTTCCTTTTTTATTCTTTTTACCACTATGCTAAGTAGATAGGCAACTCTAGTCTAAAAATTCTATGAACAGAGTGGAAAATGCTGTTTCTCTTATGGGCTTTTAGTTGACTCGTATGAAACCTCATTTATGTTTAAGCAAGACTATAATTCTTTTATTATTGTAACATGTATATAATATGTTTTAAAGTAATTTCTCCACAGTGTTTTTGCAGATCAAAAATTAGAAAGAAATCATGGTTTGAAGCTCGAGATTTTTGCAGACAAATAGGAGGGGATCTGGTCACCATTAGCACTAAAGAGGAGATACCATTATTAATCGAAGCAATGCGGTTGGTATTTGCTGTGTGTTTATCTTACCAGATTTAAAAGACTTTTCTTACGAACTATTATGAACGATATTAGATGATTTCTGAAACATATGGATTCCTCAAAAGTCAAAAGACCTGTGGTACTTCAAAATTTATCTATTCAGTACTGTTTTTAACATTTTCATGGAAAAAAAAGAGCGATTTATGTCAAGAAAAATTTAAAAAAATCTCCACCAGTACCATGATTACTAGATATAATTTAGAAATACATGAAATTAGCGGTATTTCTACAAGGGTAGAAAACATTGTCAATGTATCTACTGATGAAGTAGGCATGTGTCTACCTTGTAGGGGTCAGTGCTGAAACCACTTTTTGAATCAGTGAACGTTTTCCCTAAGTAAATAGTACATTAGGGAAATACATGATCAATACTACTAATAAGTCTCATAACTAAGCTATTGACACTGAACCACAGAAATATTACACATTTCTATGAAGAACATATGTATGCACTTCACCAAAGGTAACAGGGAAATTTGCAAATTCCCTGCTTTCACAATGTGCTCTAGAAAGTTCAACAATGTATTTCTGGACATTTTTTGCTTTGATGTTTATACACTGCTCTGTCCTGTAATTTCTTTTAGTGCCACTCGCTGTACGTTTGAAACAGTTTGGCTCGGTATATTTTCCTTGAATCCAAATGAAGGATTTGCCTGGAGTGATGGCTCTCCAGTGAGTATTTTAATTTTTCATCATATTTGTTTGCTTAAGATACTTTGAGATTTGTACATATACTTTTTGGCTTTTTACTGTTATCCTCACCAAAGAAAACACCAACCCTGCAAACATTCATGTAGCTGCTAATCTGTATTGTCATGACTAATATCACAGCGAAACGTTTGAATGCATGGAAATTATCAGTATCTCATCAGAATTTGTAGCTTTCTGTGTAACACTCCAATTTATTTTCTCTTCCAAGAAGATAATATTTACACCTAAGGTCAAAACATAAAAATTCATTATACTGCGTCATGTTTCCTGTCTCTTGTAGTAGCCATAAACGTCTTAAGAGCTAATCAAGCCAGCATGTTTCCCAGCGTACTCCTGAATCCCCCAGTAAGTGATGGCTCAGGGTCTTTAAGAACTGGAGCTCATATCTGTAATTTTAATTTATTTATTTCTGTGAATTTATCCAGTCATCTCTTGAGCCCATGCAAATATCTACAGCTGCGAAAAACATTCCTGCAGGATTCTACTCTTTATTACCCTCCATTTACTACTACTCCCTATTCTTTGCTTTTTTTCACACAAGCAAGGACCTTTTCTCTTATCCTGTTCACATTACTTTCCATAAAAGTGTCAGAAAGTGTTGTTATCAAGAATTCTTGACAATAATAATTAGGTTGTATCACATGGGTCTCCCTTCCCATTTGGATATCAGTTTCTTCAGAGGTAACTCCTCTAGGTTTGTAGGACATGACTTCCCTCCCAAAAGTCACACTCCCATCCTCATTAACCACAGGGAAGGGAAGAAGTGAATGCTGAATTGATGCACGATATGGTCACTGCCACCAGACAGATGTTGGACAATGTAATTTTGAACCAGGTCAGACGTGGAGTGAGAAGTACCCCGTCTGCACACGATTAGCATGAGTGGTATGTGGGTAAAGCTCATAGCTAGGCAAAGTTCATTAGAAACAGCCCATTTGCCTGTTTCTCTTCTGTCTGTGTCTATGGCTCAGGGCACAAACAAGAGGAAAAATCCTCCATGGCAAGACAGCCGTGTCTGAACACTGACATCATTGTCCCACTCTAAAATCCGTACACCTATTGCTTTCCCTGCATTTCCAGCTTTTTTTAGCTAAAACCAGAATCTTTGAGACAAAAGCAATTAGTTTCTGTTTTCCAATGGAAAGTACAGCTACTGAAATACACAGAAAGAGTAACAAAGCTGATTTCTTCTATAGGTTAGGTACACAAACTGGGATGATAGTCCAAGGAATTCAGGAGGACGCAAGTTTTGTGGCTCACTCGATGGTGGGAGATTTTCTAAAGTATGGTCTCTTTCGGTCTGTCAAGTACAGCATGACTGGGTTTGCCAAATAAAGCAAGGTAGATTTCTTCTTCTCTTTTGCCAAGAAGATTAAAAAACTTTAATAAGTAGTTGCTTTCTGAGTTAAGTTACTGGAGAAACTTTTGAAGAATTACTTTTTCCAAATGGAGGTCAAGAGCATTGAGTAACATATTATAGGCTGAGATTTTTCAAATATGGATGATAAGAATGAATAGACTTTCTTTTACATAAATTAAAGACTTATAAATAAATTGCAAGATTACAAAATTTTTCAGTATTAAGAATCTTTTGCTTTTATTTTGTAATGTTGGAGGTAAGGAGTTGTAAGGGCTTGTAGTGTATTCCCTACAATACTGGTTTTTATACTAACACAGGTGAAGCTAAAAATCAAGTATGATATCTCTGTCAGATTTGTTGGTACTTCCAGTTCTCCAGTAGAATTTTTCAGGATTCAACTGCTTTTGGAAAACCAATGGTTCAAAGCAGTGCCATTTCTTTTTCTATCCCAACCAGAAATAACTCCCAGTCAGTATATGTGTATATACATATATATATACACACGTACATAGAGTTGTATTTCCTTTTGCTTATGAATATTACTCTGAGTTTTTAATAGAGCTGAAATAAATCTAAGGGAAATTTTCTCCCTTTTGATGAAAATCCCCCCAGGTGAATTATGGAGTATCTGCTGATGGATCAGTAAATGAGCTGTATGCCAAAGTTTAAAGTGTTTCAGACAAATCTACTGTGACTTACTGGCTGGAAGAGCAATTTTCCCTTGCCTTGCTCTGTGCAGGAATGTGATTCAGCTAAAACTGTGACTTTGCTGATGTGAAGCACAGCTTATGATACAAAGTTAAAGTAGATGACCTTGCTTATTGACCAATGTGAAACTGAACTGTGTGGCTAAGCCTGCTTTCTAGTCAGTGGTAAAGGGGTGGAGAATCCTGCTCTGTTCCTCACTCTTCTTGCAGTCAGTCACAAGCTACATCATAAAACACTCTGCAGAGATGCATCATGCCTTCTATTTTCTTCTTTTGCAGGAGTGTCATTAAAATCTGAACCAATTGACACGTATGGTAGGCCTTTCTATAAATTTATTCTTATTATTCATCATTTTTTTCCCTAAAATTGTTATTCTAAAATAAGCTTTTGTGTTCTACACATACAGAATTTAAGGCTACCTTATTTATCTTCCAGAATATAAAACCACTGCAGATGGATGGGTCATATATGAAGATAAGCTCTACTATATCAGCAAAGAGCTGGTCTCCATGGAAAAGGCCCAAGAGATTTGCAGGAAGAATTCTGCAGACCTAGCTGTTGTTAATAGTAACAGTGAGAGAAGATTCCTAAAGAGAGCATTAAAAGAAAATGTAAGAATCATTATAAACAGCCTGAAGTAGAAATGCTTTTGACAATCTGCTTGTAAAACTTGAGTTGTCTCAGAAGCAGAGCCATCAGCATTTTCACTAATGAAATATCCCCAAATGCACCCTTTGATCCGATGGGATTTGGCCTCTCCTGCTCCGGGCCAGCTGCGCTGATGCAGTTGATGGGAAGAGTGATGCGAGAAGGTACCAACTCTCTTGGGAAGTAGCTGGTCTTTGAGGGAGAATAAAAAAGGAGTACCAGTTTCTGATGCAAATTCTGCTTCTTTTCTACTCCATCCCAAGGGCCTTCAGTGCTGCAGGGCTCAGCTCTGATGTCCCAGATAAAAACCTGACCTCTGTGCCTGGGCATACAAACACATTGGTGTGCTTAACTGCAAGCAGGTGCTTTGCTGCTGTAGAGTTCAGTGGCTGCTCGGTGAACATAATCAATGCTGTATCAATTTCTGCTTGTTTTGCTTCAAAGATTTCTTTTTTTAATTAAAAGAATGTCTTTCTGCTTTAGGAGAGCTACGGGAGTAGGCCAATAGGATACTTCATTGGTCTAAGAGTAAGCCTTGATAAAAAGTTCAGGTAAGTTAAGATGATCAGTGCAGCTCTTAACATGTAGAAACAAATTCAAAATTTTATGTAGACGGAGGTAGTGAATATGTTCTCTTCAAGGTCTGAAGGCTGTTCCACATGCTGTGTATAAAGCAGAATGGAATAGTTCTAGAATATTCTAAAGTCCAATAGCTTTGCCCAAAAATAAATAGTAAAAGAACCCGTTTTCCTTGAGTAAGCACTTAGCCAAATAAAGGCTTGGCAGATCTACTCTCCATACACACTTTCTCAAGCTTTTTTCAGAGATTTGCCCCATAAATTGGAGTGATACTTCACTATGCTGAATTTTATACCTATAAACATACACACACACACTTAAAACATGCCCTATATCATAGGGTTTGGCTTTCTTATGCTTTTTATCTATGTATCATAGTTGCAGAGAGATTCTCCAGAGATGGGAAGACACAAGCAATGAGTACAAAAGGCAGTCTCTGCAAACTCCTGTTCCAGGAGAAAAGTCAGCAGACGTTTACAGTACAGAAACATTAACAAGTATTCTGAAAAGACCAACACAAAAATCATCTCAAAACTAAACTAAGAGATACCAAAGAGCATGATACACTGCTTACCTTCCTACCTGCTAGTTAGAACATGTCTGGGAGGTGAAAAAATGTGCTACTGAGGTTGACCTGGAAAAGGTTAGAGGAGATTTGAATTTAACCTTTCCGTTTTAATGCCTGTTGAATGTATGTAAATCGCTTACCTTGGGAAGGGCAGAAGAGGAGTGGGGAGAGACAAGTTGATAGTGACTGAGTCAGGAGATGATTCTAACATCTTGATTTAGGAGAAAAAATAGGGACATAGAGCATTCCATGGGTCCAGTGAGACTCCTTTATTTAGATCAATAGTAGCAGAAGGAGATAGATGAGAGAGCTGAATTTCTTTCCCATTTCAGTCTTACTAACCTAAATTCTGAAATACTGATTAAAAGGTGAAGACAACCTCTTCTTCCTTCAACAGCAATATATTAAAGTAAAAAGCATGTAAACATTGACGAAAGAATTTCAATTTTGGTACTTTGAAAAGGATGGTTTTAAAGCTGACAGAATGTCCTTTAGTTTAGAGAAAAATAGAACACCACCCCTCATAGAGCAGGGTAAAATCCACAGAAAAGTACTTTCATTCTTGTTTTCATCTGTGAAAACATCAGGAATGCTCAGACAGAGAAGCATAATATTTACTAGGAATAAAATAGTTATTATAATAACTTAAGACAAAATTTTTATATTCTTCTCTGTATTATGACTAAGTGATTTTGATTTCTCATATTAAATGTTGTCAAACCAATCGTGGCCATTAACAAAAAATATGCTTGGTGTATTCTTTTTCTATTTTGCAACTAGAAATATTTTTCAGAAATTTCTTCAAATTAGCATAATCAGGTAAAGAAGGGAAAAGCTCTGACAGTCCCTCCTGTTGTAGCCAGTTTCCATAAATTCTCATAGACATTCTTAATTGTGAGGTGCTCATTAAGACTATCATGTCACAACTAAGGTATTAATTAATAACTACTTGTATATCTTTTCGTTAAGCTGGATGGATGGAACTCCAGTAACCTACGTGGCCTGGGCTCCTAATGAACCCAACTTTGCAAATAATGAGGAAAATTGTGTGGTAATGCTGTCAGAGCATGGTAAGTAGCAATGCAAAACTATTAGATTTTATTTGTCTCTGCTTGGATTATAGCTGATGCTGTCAAACTTCTGCTCTCAACTGTCACACAATCTTTGGTAGCTGTTTTCTGCAATTTCTTTCCTGTCACAAACCAACACAATGCAGTAACTCTTCCCAGTCATGGGACCAGCAGCCATGGAAGAGTCTATGTCCTTAGAATGGGGACATTTCAGTACCATGTGTAATTCAAAAAGCAGATGTTTCTTTCTGGGTTTGTAAGATTGATATTGCACCTTTATACAGGGCTTTTCACTACTTCTTTTAGCAAAAAGTTGAACGTTCTGTCTTCTCTCCCATGAACTTCAGAAAACATTTATAGCAGCTACAGGAAACAGGAATTGAAGGTACAAGTCAATGAGGAAATTAAAAAAACCATCTAATGTCCTAAGACATGTTTACAAGTACACTGAAATGCAAATTTCTTGCAAATCCTAGAGCTCGATTTCCTCTTGGCTCTATTTCTGTAACTTAACTGAGGCTAATGGGAATTTGGTATATACGTATTGATCTCTCAATTTATGTTTTACCAAGAATTAATGCAGTATGTTTGAACACTGTATTGTGCCATTAGATTGATCTGGTATTTCCTATCTCATCCATTTCTGATCCATTTTCTTTTCAAATTTGCTTACTGGTGTATTTCCCCTGCTGCCTGCAATTTGATGATGCCAGAGCTCAAAAAAAACATTAACAGGTTTGTTTTAAACCAAAACACAGACACTGTGGAGAGAGCCCTGAATGAGGAGCACATGGAGGGGAGCTCAAATTAACTACAAGGGGCTGCAGTGGTGTTACTATTGGAGCTTATTTGAAGGTGCCATGGTTACTTTGCCTTCAGATCAAGCAGTGGCCTGAAATACAAAATAGAGAAAATTGTGTTAATTAAAAAAAAAGTGATAAATTATTATTACAAATACGATAACATCTTGACTTGTTTATTCTTTTTTTTTTTAATTGTTTTTAGGTTTGTGGAATGATGTGAACTGTGGTTCAGCCAATAAATTTGTATGTGAAAAACATAATAGTTCTATTAATTCAACATTTGCTTCTCCATTGCCTCCCGGAGGATGCCCAGAAAGTTGGATTTTTTTTAACAACAAGGTATGTCAACAAATATCTTCAGTAAATTGTGTTAAGCAGTAGAACTGAAAAGAAAATCCTGAAAACCTCACATTTTTTATGAATATAAAGTAAATCTGGAGAGTAATTACTTAGTCAAAATGTGCAGCCTGGATGGCTGGGCTCTTTTTGAGCTGACTATAGACATTTAACTTTGCAGAGAAATACAGTAAAAGTAGATGTATGCTGAATACATTTCAGAGAGCATAGTTTGTGCAGGCTTAAAATACACTGTTCCTGTTTAAGAAAACCTCTCCTCCTCTCTTCATGTATATTATTTTGTTTAGAAATGCAAATTTGTAATGGTCAATCTTATAAAAAAGGTGGGAAGGTTTAGAAAGAATGTGTTTGAGCAATCCCTTTGGCTTGTATGGGCTTCACAAAGCTTTGAGTTCAGAAAGATGATGCCAAACAACAATTTTTTTGAGTACAGCTTTGCATTCAGACACAGTCTGGAAGTCCTCATAGCTGTAACAGAAGAGTTTGTACCAATCTGAGTTGAAGCTCTATCCACCAAAGGTTATTTTGTCTACTCCATGTACACTGCACTGTTATTGCACCCTCAGAATGTTAGTTCAATGTGCCAAAGGATATTTCATACCCTTTGGCAGGATGAACAGTTGTAACCACAGTCATTGGAAGGAGGACAAAGCACAGTGGAGTTTATTCCCTGCAGCTGTGTCACCAAAAGCCACATTTTCTTGGTTTCAAATGATGCCTCTATTATTACAGGAAGAAGGCAGATGAAAATGTGAAGAGTGATTATGTACTTGACCTCATTACAGTCAGTTCATTTGATACCAGACTCCTGGATTACACCTTGTGCAATGAGGGGGGATAAGTGTATGCCTAGGTAGACATATACACTTTCTACTCTTGAGCTCTGTCACTTATTCTAGTCCTGATTTTTTCCTCAGAAAAGTGTATCTTAGAGCTAATTGATATTATTTACATACAATAGTTCCAGTCTTTGCTAGTTTGAACAAAGTATTGGTTTGTTTCCAGTGTTTCAAAGTATTTGCTTCCAATGTAACAAGAAATCTCACGTGGCATGCTGCACGAGATGTTTGTTTCAAATTGGGAGGAAACCTGGCTACTATACCAAATGAACAAGTGCAAGGTATGTATATGGGCTCTATTGAAAGAAAAAAAAATCTTAATCTCTCTCTAAAGTAACTGCTATACTCTCCAATATAGAATATGGGATTAACTGATGAAAATTGTTTATTAGCCAGATCAGTCCATGGTTTATTTTAACTCCAAAGTGCAAAGCAATAGCTAAAATTATTACATATAAGAAATAAATTTTGTTTCTAGTTCTTTAAGTTGCTTTGTTTTCATGAAACTTCCAGCCTGTTTTGAGTGTGGTTGCACAGATCTCTCATACTGACAGAAATCTGTATTTTCTTTCTCTGTCATGGGCAATAGGATTTGCTGAAACACTATGTGTGCATACACAGTGGGGAAGGGATGCTTATCTAAACATTTAATTAACGGCAGATGGGCTCTGCGGTGGAAAATGTTATCCTTTTATTTTATGGCCCCCACTCTTTCACATGTTTTCTCTCTTTTGGGCAAGTCATGATGAGCTTTCCTTAATGAGAAATCTTTGTTTCCCTCCAGCTTTTCTCTTCTATCACTTGAAGTATGCCACAACAAATGTTTGGATTGGGATGAATGATATAAACCAAGAGTCCACATTTCTTTGGACAGACGGAAGCACTGTTTCCTACACCAACTGGGTTCCTGGTGCACCAGAAAAGAAACAAAGCTACTTTGACTTTTATGAGTATGAAACATTGACAGATGATGCTCTGGAGGTACAAGAAATTTATGTAACCTGTATATCTTGGGCAGCTAGATGATTTTCCTAAAAGAAAAGTTACAGCAGCAATAACAGCATCCTGAAACAAGTCCTTTTGTAAGCAGAATGGGGTTTAGCAAATTATCTGATAATGATTCCAAATATACCCAAATGTTTGGCAAAGGTTCTGTAGAAGAGGAATTTTGTGCCTTCCATCTGAACTATTGCAAAAGACCAGTTCTGTAAAAGAAGCTTGGAGAAGCTTATATCAGTTCCTTCCCAAACTGCATTAATGCAGATACTAAAGTTGCAACACCAAACAGAGAGAAGGTATGATAAACCAAAATTAAGACTGTTGATGCAATAATTTGTTTGCGCACTCTGGGCTAATGTGCTCCACACTGCTTTACTCATTTCTGATGGTACAAATTGATATCATTAATGAAATTACTATTTCTCTGCTGAAACTCAATCTCTTTTCCAAAGGCGGTAATTTCTGAGGAAATGATTGGCAGTTAGTCACCCAAGATTTTTAACCTCTACCATCACTCAACTTGCTGATGACTATAACTTATTTGAATCAGCATAAAGGAGAATCTTGGATGAAATGCTGAAAGACTGTCATGGCCAGTCTTGAAATTAGGGAAGTCATGAAGGAAATATTGGAGCAATCAAACATAAGGAAGTAAACAGAAAATATTTTGTTGCTAAAGGCATCTGATAATGATAACTTGATAATGACTATACAAAACCCAGCAAAGAGTGTGTGCTTTCTGCAAGAGAGTCTGCTTCAGTTAGACTAGGGCAGACTAGTGCTTTTAGTAGTAGTTCTTATATTGTTTTTCTTGTTGATGAAAATGTTTTGAAACAGATCTACATAACTGTAAATCAGAACTGAGAAGATTTATTATAGGTACCTTAGTCATTTCTACAGTCATTAAAGGGTTCCTAATAAAACTGGTAAAATTGGTCTTAATTGACTTCTTTCAGACCTTAACTGGCACCAGTGGAAGCCTGGTTCAAATTTACGGGGTTACTAATAAATACCAGGTCAAGCTGCTTGGCAGAAACCTTGGAAATTTGAACTAATTACACAGGTGTTCAATGAGCTGCTCTCCTCTCTGCCATCAGGCCTGCACTAGCAGGACAGAAGCTTCAGCTCACCACCTCCTCATTGCCTTTTGTAATGGCTGTGCCTCTTCTCCTCTCCTTCAGACAGATTGTGTCTTCATCATGAAGTCAGATGGGAAGTGGAGAGATGACAGCTGTGACAACGAAAGAGGCTACGCGTGCCAGATGAATTCACGTGAGTGCTGTTCAACCCAGTCTCCTAAAGTGTATCTTGGCTAGATAAGCTGAATATATAAACTGACATGATTTCTTCCAGCTTTGAGTCTCATTCTGAGTCTCTCAGGCTTTCAGAGCTCCCTCAGTGCTAAGCCAGCGCTATGTTTAAAGTACAATTTGTTTCAGAAATTGCTGAAGAGGAACCACTATCTTAAATGAAGTTTTGTACCTAATCATAATAATACTAGAGAATAATAAATGAAAATGGATTTATTCTCAGCAAAGTATGAGGGGTTTAGGCATCCTGTTTAAGTGCAGTATAAATCATGTTCTTGCAGTTATCTTCCCATTCTCCTGGATGTCTCTGAGCAGAGCATTTAATCCTCTCACAATATTTTTACTGAATGCCATATGATGTCAATCAGAATGTACAGCTTCTTGGATGTGTCTCTATTGTAGAAGAATATTGTTATTTTTTACACCAAAATGAGTGATGAATGTTGACTCTTCTGTAGAATTAGAATTATACAAACCCAGCTGCCAAACCATATAACGGGAGTAGAGAAGGCAAAGCACAGATAACAAAACCATTTTGCCTCAGCTTTATTAAAGTAAAAATCATTCCCTGACCCCTCACTTCAGTCAGTGCCTGCAGCCTGTTCATTCTCAGCACAGCTAACTTGCTTGTAAGAAGACCCCCTCCCTGCACAGCAAACGTATAGTTTTATGGAGGCATTTTTAATCTGCTTGATCCCAGTTCCAGCTCTTCTGAATACATTTACAGTCTCAAGGATGGAAATATGCAGTGCCTGACTCAAACATGCAGGTAACGTTCTGGCAGCCCTTACAAACAAGCCAACAGCTTGGAGTCAACAGCAAGTGGTGATCAATTAACATCGGGTACCAAAGTCTCAGGTTGAGACTACAGATTACAACAGTTAATGCCTTAAATGCCTTGTCCTAAGTCCTATCCATCCTATCCACCACATTTATCTGAAATAAATGTATGCTCAGATATTCAGATTTAGTCAAATAACTTAAAGCACAGAATCTGAAATATCCAATTTAGTAGTCTTAGTCTGGACCAGTCAGGTCTATAGCAAGTACACTCTATTTCAGGGCATCCAGCATTTCACTCAGCTTATTACATTAACATATTTGCTCCATGTCTTGAAAGTTATTTTTGGCGCTTTTTTTGGGTTTGGGGTTTTTGGGGGTTTTATTTGGTTTTTTTGTTTGTTTGGTGTGGTTTTGGTTTTTGTTGTTGTTTTGTTTTGTTCATGAGCTTAGAAAAAGATTTTGACTTATTGACTAGGACCTTTTGACCAATTTTTTATAGCTTCCATGCTAGAGAAGAGCAATATGTTGTAAATTCATGCATTCAGTTTTTCCTCCATAGTTCCCTCACAGCCTGAAGTACCATCAACAAATCCAGCCTCTGGCTTTACTCGTTATGGTGGCAGTAGCTATTCAATCATTTCATCTGAAATGCAATGGGAAGAGGCCAGAAAAAATTGTCAAGACAAATCTGCGGAACTTGCCAGCATTTCAGATGCCTACATCCATTCATTCTTGTGGATCCAGATGCTGAAATATGGAAAACCTGTATGGATTGGTCTTAATGGCAATATGGTAAGTGCTGGATAGATGGGAGGTGCAGGCGCTCGGGGAGCTCTCCTGCTCTAATAGTCCTCTGGATGACCACTTTATAACAGTGGAACAACTGTATTCTGCACGGCTTCACTGTGTAAATGCACAAAAATCTAGGGGTCCTGTTAGAATTTGTCATGGATTTTCATCCACTAAACGGAGTGAAGAATCACAGAAAAGGTTACACAAGAAGCAAAAGATGAAAGTAGAAAGTTCTAGAAACAGTAACAGAAGTCAAGCTGCAGACTGAGAATCACAAGCCAGAAAGTGCAGCCATCATGAAATGACTGTTGGCCACCCTGAAAGTCAAACGCCCTGCTATACGGGGGGATACTTAGAGCTATTATTATATTAATAGAAGTTACTATGAGTAGTAGGGAGATATTTTAAGATTTAAGCTGTTTAATGTTTAATGTCAAGTAATCTTTACGCACAAATAGCTCCCAATTTTAATTTAAATAAAGCAGAGGGGACAAATTCTCTGTAATTGCTTCTTTTGATATAGGATTTACTAAATGACCTAAGATGGCCTCATTTGACTTTCTCCTCACCATGTTGTAGAAGTTTGTTACTTCAGAAAAACCCTCCCAAAAGCAATGCAGTGTTGAACACTGCTCTTATGTGGTCCTTGTGTAACTCAAATTGCCCAGTGACATTGCTTAGAACAGTGAATGAGGTTTTAAAAAATGGCTTTTTTCTGAAAAAATCAAATAGACATATGATTATATTTACTCTATATTTATGTGACAGAACTTTTTATGTAAAAAAAGAAAATATCTATTACCAGAATTTCTTTGTTTTCAGACTGGTGGCTATTACAAATGGACCAATAACTGGAAAACCAGGTACACAAAATGGGCAGCAGGGGAACCAAAGGAGAACAATGCTTGTGTTTACCTCGATCTTGACGGCACTTGGAAAACAGCATCTTGCAATGAAAGCTACTTTTCAGTTTGCATGATATCAGATGGTAAGCAAAGGCATGTAACAATTTTAAAGACACATTCCTAATTCCATGAGTCTGCCTAATCCCAGAGACTTTGCTCTAGCTGGGGCTACCCCTGCAGAGGACTATGCTTGAGGGTAGCACCTACTTCCCTGCAGAATGTGGATATTTGCTATTGGATGATGTATGAATTTAGGCACAGGAAAGGCTCTTGTGCAAATCCATATGGCTGCACTGCTTTCATGGTAAAACTGTTTCCATATGATGAAGCTCTATCGTCAAGGTGTATCTTGCTCTTTACAAGACATGACCATAAATCACATGAGTCTGTGTGTAATGTAAGTAGGTGCTAGGACTGTGCACTGACTGTGTGAACTTCAGCTGGGGAAGCTCACACACAGGTGTCACTGAGCCAAAATGCAGGCAAGAGTTTCACTTCCATTCACTATTGCTGGAGCTAAAACTGTAAGAGCCTTGGAAATGTGAATGATACTTTAACTCTGCAGATATATGCAGAGGCATGTTTGCATCTAGATTTTGTAGAATCGTGCTGTTTTCCCTCCTTTATGTTTTAAGGTTGCATACATTTGGTCTGCTTATGCAGTGCAAGAGCCACAGGTCCATCAAAGTGAATTGGAGTTGCACCCACGATCAGAAACAAAGTCTAATTTGGCAGAGTCATGCTCCACTGATGGCTTTTTTTTCTAAAAAGTGACAACATGAAGAGACCAGGCAGCCAGACTGTGGCATTAATGATTCATTAGCCTACAACAGCTTCCTGTGTTGTGATAATGCAAATTTGAGCTTTGTATCATCCCTCAGGGTTTGCTTTCCTCACAGTACTGCCAAGGCAGTTAGTTAGATGTTGCAGGATGCAATTTGATTCCTTGTCCTAAGAAATGTGATTTGAGAAATAAGATGTTTCACACTTTTCACTGCTTGGCTCTCCCTGCTGTCTGGGTTGGGGGAATGTGGGGATAGTCAGGAGTAGATGTCCAGATAGATAAAGCTGGGTGAGAGAAATCCCACACTATTTGCACACATATCATAGAATCATAGATGACTCATAATGCAATACCAATTTCATACCATATGGCTTCTTTAGAGATAGCTCCTACTGACCCTGCTGAGCTGCCTGGAGACTGTCCTGAAGCAGATGAACTCCAGGCTTGGATCCCTTACCACGGTCACTGCTACTACCTTGAAGCATCAGCTGGGAGAACCTGGGCGCTGGCCTCCCTTGAGTGTGCTCGCTTAGGTGAGAGCCTTCATTATGAACTAACAAGATTTGTACCAAGGTTTATACAAAACTCACATAAAAATGTAAAAATATTGATTTTTAAAAAATTTAAAAATATTTTTCTACCTAATAAGCTGTTCTAAGGCTGGCACAATGAAAATAAGCTGACACGAGTGACTTTGTGCAGCATTCTGTCCTCTCAGTTCTGCAGCTTCCATGTGTATGGAGCTCCCCATCAGCTCTTGGCTTCTGGGATACCATCCTGGGGGCAGCAGTGGGGGGCCACAGCCTCTAAGGTCATTGTCTTCTGCAAGAAGCAATGGAGAGACCAACAGAGCAGCATTAATACTGCCAGAAGCTATTCTCTGTACAGACTAGAAAGAGGAGGTCACTACAGTGGTTGCTCACGTAGGTTATGGTTATTTGCTTATTAATGCCTTTCAGGAGCTACCTTGGTTTCAGTAGAAAACATGGATGAATCTCACTTTCTGACCCATAAAATTCAACCACTTGGAAATAAAGTAGGAGGCTTTTGGATAGGACTTTACCGAAATGTGGAAGGTATGTCTTACTTTCAATTTTTAATGGAAAAATGCTTTGCTAATATGAGAAAATTGAGGATTAATCTACTTTTACAAAAAGCATGGCTTACTATAGATTTTTAAAGTAAATTGCTAAGGAGTTAAAATATTAATGAGATAGGTACGTTTTAATTTTTTTTTCTCTGCGAATTGCTCTGTAGGCCAGTGGTTGTGGCTAGATAATGCTGTCCTGGACTTTGTTAACTGGGAGGAGAAAGAGTTCAGTGTGGAGCATCAGTGTGTTGAAATAACTGCACCATCTGGTTATTGGGACAAAAGCGATTGCTCTTCTGAAAAAGGATTTATCTGCAAAAAACCCAAAGGTAAGTCCTCAGTGTGTCAGCCCTTAGTGACAGGGCAGATCTGTTCACTAGTTACTCCTACAGCCCTTCACCACAGGTCTGGAAGTAATTTCTGGCAGTTTTGTTTGGCATATCGCACTTCTCTAACCATTTGTAGTTTAGCCTGCTTTTGTAGACTGAAAGCTCTTCCCATCACTGTCTACAGTCACATGGAAATACAGTAACATCCTGTATAGCCTAGGCTGAGAATGAAACTTCCAGAAACTTTTGAGTTCCTAACACAGGCATTGATATGGCACCTCTCAAACACCTGTGCAAGGGTATGACTATTCCAAGAACTAATTATTGTGACAGTTATTATACCCTTGCAAGGAGGAATCAGTGCAAATAATCAACCTTCCTCTTCCAGCTTGTTATTCTCAAAAATTATATTACTTCCCAGCATCCCAAACTGGCTTCACATTGGCCCTGATTCAACAACCTGTAAGTCAGTAATGCCTCAGGGATTCTAAAAGGTCACCTGTTTGTATTGCAATAATAATATGAGGAACACTTCCCTTCTAAATGAAAACTTCAGGTCACTAGAGAAGCTGTCTTATCAGCATTTCTGGAAAATTTCATGCAATACCGTAAATACCAGACTCATGCTTCAGAGGTAAAACATTGCATGAAGTATTCCCAAGTGGAGATACAAAGGAAATTGTCTGAAAGAAAGCACTATCATTTTATTCGTCTAACTTAGATGTTAAAAATCAATCTATCTTACCTAAAAAAATGGTAGGTAGCCGTCATTAAACCTTTGCACTTTCTGTTGTAGTAGCTGTGAGATCAGGTTTAATTTTCCAGCTTTTGCATTGTGCATTGTTCCCAGTAAATCATGGGGAGCATCTCTGTCCTATGCTGAAAACCTCAAAAAAAGTAAAGGCTGGATGCATAGCCAGTTTTAAGATTCTATTATTCACATGAAAAGTTAAAAGAAGTTGATTTCAATGCTAAAGACATCTCAAGACATGACAGGTGGTGAAAAAATAACTGAAAATTTGGGCTTAGCATTTACTCATTTTCCAAGTAGTCTTTAGCTAGAAAATAACCCTGAAGTGTAACCAAGAAACAGTCATCTCCCCTGAACTGTTAATTTCTGTGCTTAAATCAGCACCCACCCATGGCAGCAAATCAATTAATCCCTATTAAAGACTCACTAAAAACATCCAAATTACATTCCATCCTACACAGTACTAAAATAATAAGGAATCTCTAAAGTCCATCCATTGAATCATAAGGTGCTCCCATATGTAACTATTTCCTGCCTTAGTAGGGGTTACTGTTGATTTGTACCTATTCATTTTACATTCTGCTTTGCTTTCACTTTATATCTTGCCTTTATAAATTTCTCTCTGGGTAACAAGGGTGTTTGCAAGCTGTGATGTAAAAGAGCCAAGAGGAGAAATATTTTCATGATAATTTAGAAAACTTTAATTCTATGTGTATATTTCTTCATTTCTGAGTGCCAAACTTTTTTTTTGCACTTCTTCAATGAGAACAAAATTTTATAAAGCTCTTTCATTTTTCTCTATCTTACACAGAGGCAAATAGGAAGATTACTCCTGTGATTCAGTAGACATTTTCTTGGGAAGACATTTAGGAATCAAAAATTTTTTAACAGCTAGACATGCAGATCTTCCCAAAATATGCCATGTAAAACTAATCTCCAGGGTGGTACATCATGTTCTTAGTACATTAAAATTAATATTTCAGAAAAAAATTGAAAAGTTATTTTGAATGAACATAGAAAGGAGTCACTATTTCAATGATGTAAATATAAAAACAATATATTAAGTTTTAAACGTGGATAAGGTAATGTTAAGTAGGAAGATAAAGGCTTAGCAATGTATTTTTTGCCTCAATTTGTTGTCTTTTATAGCAGACATATATGTTATTAATGCAGTGGTAGAACTTCAGGGGTTTTTGTTCCTGTACTATTTTGCAAAACAGTCAATTGTACGGATTCTAATGAAGTGTCATATCATTTCTCTCTGATATTCATTGAAGTTGAGCCGAATGGGAGCCCTATAAAGCAAAAAGGTAAGAGCTTTCATAAGAAAATTAAGAAAAATCTAAACAGAAGAAGAACTTAAAATGAGTTTTCCCAAACCACTCTCTTTTAGAGAACAAGTCCTACTGAGGGTTGCACAGTAATCAATCACTCAGGGTAACCCCATGGTGCCTTCCACGTGCACAAAAGCACTCACATGTTCTTGGCCAACGGGACTGCTGCAGGGCTAACCCTGAGCTGACAAGCTCAGCAGTGACCACACTTGAGAAGAACTTTGAGAACAGCTACAGAGTGCTTCAGCTAGGCTGTTGGAAACTACCTAGATGGTTTCTTCCAAAGAAACTATTGTAGAAAGTTTCTTCCAAACATATTATTGTAAATAATGTAACATAAAAATACTGTAAAACCAATTTCCAATAATTAGCATCCCATATCCATCTAAAGCATACATTTTCATTAAATTCTTACAAGCATCCACCGCATGCATTGTATATCACTGTAATCCAGATCCACTAAAACCACATTAGCTTTAGGAACAGAGACCTGACTACTGATTAGCAGCAATTCAGGGCTCAGTTTACAGCCTTCAGGCAGGAGAGAGTGTCTTCTTCATGGTTTTGTGTTGTATGTGGAAATAAAAACTACTATGGTTTCTCACAGTTATATGGATTCATTTCAGGCAAGGAAAAGAATGAAGAGACTCACCCACCTGTTCATGTCTCAGTTTGGCCACTTCTTTTCTTGGCTATTTTAACTGTTTTTGGAGCCGGCATGGCAGCCTATTTCTACAGAAGAAAAAGACAAAACCAGCTCTCAACAGATTCTGGCAATGAAACACTATTAAAATGATGTGGTGACTGAAGAGTTGGTGAGAATGGGTCCTGTGGCATGTTACTTGGAGCAGCAAGTTACTCGCTGAAATTAAAGGATATATCTATTAAAAGTCTCTAGTGAGATCTTAAATGAAATCTAGTGTAAACTTAAATAACTTTCCCCTTTTTGCACCACCTGATTTTTTTTTATTATGCATATTTTACAAAATCAGAATTATGTTATAATTTTGTAATGGTCAAGATGTTCTCAAGTGCCTTAGCAAGGACAGTAGTGCAAAACACTTGTCAAAAACAATTACATGTGCTGAAAAAGGACTATAAAAGTCAATGAGTGAGAAGAAATGTCCAATAAAGTGTGAATGCCATTTAGAACTGCATTGCTGAGACAATTTGTGGACACTAAAAAACCTCAAAAATTAGAACCTAACTCTGTTGCAAACTTGAACTCATTTCACCCCACAAACTTCGCTGCATCAGACCAGCACTCATTGTTCCTTATGGCTATATCCTATTACACTTATAAAACTGCTTCATATTCTTATCTCAGAAAACTTTGGGATAAAAAACCTTGTCATGTTCATTTTCTGCTATGGAAAAAACAGTTCATGTCAGTAAAGAATATTAAGACCATGTGTAAATTGTAATAATTTTTCAATTCAATAATGTGATTGTTTACTTATGTTCACTTATATGAATTAAAATATTCTTACCCTTACATTCTTCTTTCTTTTTGTTAATGCTTTGAAATAAATAAAAAAGTTTTCCATTAGTATAATTTTCAGCTTCAGCATTCCCTGTGAATCAAGTGAGGGGAAAGGGGAAGGGAGGTACTCCTGTCAGCACAATAACTCTTTTGTCAATAACAAGGAGGGCTTCTCTCCTCACCACTTTGAATTCAGCTTGAATAAGCACCAACTTCCCATTTTTAAATGCAAGAAAAAGGAACTGAAAACTAAGGAATGCAGCAGATGGTTCTGTACTAGAAATCTGCAAGAGACTAAGTTTTAGATGTCAGAAAAACAGTAGAAAGCACTACAAAATAGCTTTTAAGTGAACTGTAAGTACAATTAAGACACTAAACACTTTACGAGAAAGAGTGCTTAGCAGATATCCCCAGGAAACAGCCTGCCTCCCCCAGGCTGCACAGAGTCTATTGAGCAAGCTGGAAAGTTG
>QWTY01023002.1:27061-55984 GCA_008033365.1 Pseudorectes ferrugineus
AGCAAGAGTGTAGGACACTGCTGAGAACAGGTTATTGCACAAGGTGCTATGCAGCACACAGGATACTGACCCCAAAAGGTTTGCAACCAGCATGAAGATGGTTGGTCATGTGAAAGGGCTTTGAAGTACTCAGTTCCTCTTTTAGCCTACCCCAGTGTCTGCACTAATCTTTCCCCAACACTGTAGCGGTGGAAGAATCCTCAGAAGCTCCATTTACACGAGAGGGGGAAGAAAGCCCTGTTTGAACCAGATCCAGGCTGCCACTTTGTGAGGCAAATGAGAAAACTGGGCAGGAATTGTGTCCTCCAGGTATTTTCCCTTGGGATTTCCTATGTCAGAGCGACTTAATTTTGTTACTTTAGATGTATCTGAAATATGTTTTCACTCAGGAAACTCAGCTTCTATTTGTGCCCCACCACTCAGCTTCTATTTGTGCTGTGGCACCATTCAGCTCTATGACTTAGAGCTACTCTTGCAAGCCTTGCTCACACTAAGCCCTCCCTTAATGTGACCTGCAAATAGAATAGTTATTATTAAGCAGTTCGTTCAATTCCTAGTTTTGCTGTAATCCAGACATTTTTCTTCAGAAAATGTTTTTCTCTCTTACAACTTTCTACAGCCAAGTCAACAAGTTTGTCCGGTTCTTGCAATAATTTTCCCCAACACTCTTTTAAAAATACAAGCAATGATATTTGCTTCTCCTATGACATCTACTGTTCAGCTTCTATATATATCTCACTACTAGCTATTTCACTTCTTGATTTTTTCAATTTCGCTATCACAACTTCTTTTAATTTCACTGATGTAAATAAACAGAAGGAACAGCAGGACTTGTGAGCATTTGCCACTACTGCTTTGCAGCATATTTTTACAAGAGTTGCCATGCCAATACAAGTCTTCAGATGAGCACTTTGCTCACAGATTAAAAGGAGCTTTTCCAATTTAGCTCATGTTTGGCTTTGTCCTGAAACAGCCTCATTAGGAATTTCTCAGATAGATAAACCCATCCTTTTGCTTGATTAAAGTATTAAAGTATTCCAGGCAAAAGTTTCCCTTCTGTTACAGGGAAGCTTACCACTAGACTACAGTGTTGAACATCTTCACTTTTTTCAGGTCTTTGACAAGCAATTATGAACAGCCCAGCCCCAAACTGGGATCAAGTAAACCAGTGTGACAAAGCTAAATTTGCCTCAAAGTGAGCAAGAACTCATAATGCACTGAAAACTGCAGATCCTGTAAAGTTTGCTCTCTTTCTTCTAGATATATAGTGCTGTGACATTATTGCAATGTATTGAAGCGCTGGGATTTTTTCTCCCTTTGTTTCTGAGATGTAAGGGTTAAAATGGAGGGTTTTAGTTGATGATATTTCACTGCAGGTTTCTTGTCCTCAGTTCTCAAGTTGCTTTTCCAGGTCTGTCCTGTGTAGCACCCCAACAACTAACCTGTATTAATATTAGCAATGTCACAGAAGAAGACAAAAGTCTCCACCTCTACTTACAAGGATGGAGACTTCAGTTTTGGAAGGGACTTGCTTTTCAAAGAGAGCAGTGTTTACAATGTGCACTCCAGTTATTTCAAAATACCATGTGACAGGACATTTCCTTATTTAGAGTACAGAGCTTTATCCATCAACCCGTTGACACAGAGAAGGACCCATTACTATCCAAAGAGAGAAGGATTTTTATATATTGCCAATCTTCTAGTCCAACCTTTGGTAGAAGAATGAGAAGCAAGTTACATTTGCAATGAGTTTCTCCAGGTTTCTAGTTTTCCTTTCCCTCGTGCAATGTTCACTACAGTCATCAGGTAAGTTTCCTGTTGGTTTTGTATTAAACTAGATATGAAAATGCTTTACCTTGGGCATCTTTACAGTTTTAATGCATAGATTGATTATTTTGTATTTTTTATCAGATTTGATACATGGTCTAAAGAGTATGTTAGGTACACTGGCAGTTCTTGATTCACAGAATAAAAGAGGGGATGTGTAGGGATGTTGGGAAAATGGAGCTTATAAGAGCAGGATCTTTAAACTGGAATTTCTTTCTGTGGAAATATTAAATCAGATGGCACTATGTGGGAGGGAAATGAAAGATGAGGGAGCATGGACCTCTTTCCTTTTACCCTCCTCATCACACCCATGGTGCAGTGATCAGTCAAGGGATTTACACATTTTCATGACAGCTGTGCGAGTTTCTCTTTCTGCCCCATGACATGAGGCATGAGAAGGAAGAACTGGCTCCTCCCCTCCAGCCTCACCGAATTAGAAGAACACTTCTACTCTGAAGATGTATATCAGTCACTGGGTATAGCTATAGAGAGAAATGGTAAAGCAGTAATGTGTAGAACTAAGTAGAGGAGCGAGTTTGCATGAATGTGAGATTGAGAGTCTATATCAGAAATTTCAGGAAAAAAGAACATTCCCATTATACTGCGATAGTTTAAAAATATGGAGCATTGCTAACCTTAAAGAATCTGAGTTTAGGATGAATCTGCAAGACCTCTCCAAGTGGAGAAATGTGCAACTGAAACCTAAAATTTGTACCGTGTAAATATCCTCGTGACAACCTGGTCTGTATTCTCTCTGGTCAGCTACTCTTTTTCTTTCAACAGTTAAGGAATAGATGTGGTGAAAAAGTGGTAATGGATAGAGTGATCAAGCAAATAAAGCAAACCTATTGAGCTGTGCAGAAAACAACAATATAGTGAACTCACTGTTGTTTCAGTTCTACTTGTAGTTTTTCTCTCTTCAGGAACCACAATGTATCACTAACTTTTCATCACAGAATTTGACTTGCCTATAGTGTGTGTATATCATATTCTAACCACAGTATTTAAACTTCTCATTTTACTAAAACATTTTATTTAAAATCTCTAGCTATACTAGGGAGGAAATTATAATAAAAATTAATTTTAAAAGATTGTGTTAACTTCTCAATTTAGATAGACAAACATATGATAGACGGATCCATTACTAGAAAGTTAGATTTATGATTTTATTATTATTTTCATGTCCTCTTAACACTTTTTTCCCCCTAGTTACTTTTACATTAAGAGGAAATGCCAATGGACAGCCTTGTGTATTCCCTTTCAAATACGAAGACAAGCAGTACAATGAGTGCACAGATGCTGGCAGGTCAGATGGCTGGCTCTGGTGTGCAACAACTGCAGATTTTGATGCCGATAAACTGTATGGATTTTGCCCACTAATAAGTAAGTCCTGCATTTTATTTATGAACTTGTCATGAAACGTTGTTGAGCAAACCATCTCTTGAGCTACCAGGTTCTTTATGAGCTACCAGCTGCCCACCTGCATGACTGACCTTGTTAGAGCAGCCCAAATGAAAATCACCTGACTGAACACTAGTCTCAATGGCCGAGAGCTCTCTCTGTAGTGAATGGAGAGCAAGAGGTGCCACCAGGTTCCTGGTTCAGCCCAGACAGGTTCTGACTCAACTGCTGGAGGTGACTGTTTCTCTTTGTGAACCAGAGGGGTGAAGACGCTCTTTGATACCTCATTTTATGGGACTTAAGTGCATGGCATGAACAGCATTAATTTAGATGTCTATCTTATTATTTAGACATTCACCTTCCTTTCAAAAAATTCCTATTTCTCTTCATTCTTCAGGCATTCCCTATAGTCAATTCCCACCTAAACTTCTATTTTCTAGTTTGCTGTTGCCAGCCTACACAAAAATGCTGCTGCAAAAAATATCCTCCTCTCCCAGCTTTGTGCTATCTTCTGCACTGAACTTATGTTTGGACCCCTCCACTTCAGAAGACAAACATTGGTCTCGCCAGTGGCCTTCCCAATAACAGAGTAGTTTCACCAGGTTTTGTGAGTTGCTCTGCAAAAACAGCAGCTGAGCTATACACTGGTGCTACACAGACTTCTTTTATTGTTTCTCAAGCTGTCAAGGGCCAGGTTCTGCCATTTTTGGAAAAATTGTTTCTCTTGACAGTGAGCTAAGAGGGAGTTCCTGCCCATTGGGCATGAAGAGCCTCCAGGGTCATAGTTCACCTACACACCTGCTTTACACTGGAATCTCTTCTTTTCAATCAGTAGATGTGTCTGGTTTACCTAGAATTGCATTTGCAGTAGGAGAAAATTCAAAGCAAGTATTGGGAAACAATTCAATCCTTTCTAAAAACACAGAAATTTAAAATAATATTTTTAATTTAAAAAAAATTTACACATTTTTTAAAATTGATGTCTAGATTTATTTTATTTTTTTCTGACACTGACAGCTAACAGTGTGCATCTTTAGAGATTTTGCATTATTACACAGTTTATTTTGTTTCAGTTCATGTATGTGAGTCCACTAGAACAGTGCTCTATGTCACTTCTTCCAGATGACACAGAAAGATTTTGGACAGAAGATGTTTCAACCGGCATTCACTATCAGATAAACCCAGAATCAGCTCTAACATGGCACCAAGCAAGGAAAAGCTGTCAGCAGCAAAATGCAGAACTACTAAGCATTACAGAGGCTCAGGAGCAAGCATATATCAGAGGTAAAAGGATAGAGAACAAGACCTTAAAATATGCTGTGATGAAGTTGGCTGCCTTGTCATCGGCCTCAGCAAAGAAAGAAGGCAGGGTTTCTGGGGTGGTTCAGCAGCACCAAAAGGGGGATGGTCTGAACTGCCTTCCCACTGCCTGGGGTTTTTTGGTCACAAACCTCTTTGGGAGTGAAATGTCCCCATGCCAGCATTGTGCTCCAGAGCTCCTGCAGCTCCTGCAGTCTGTCCCAGGGGGAGGGTTTCCTCTGCTCACCTTTGTGCAAGGGCACTCACTCCTGACCAGGGCTATGGGCTGGTCCTCAAGTTTACCTTTTTCCAGTCTGTTTCAAGGATTATTAATCTTTTCAGGAGAACACATGATGGTGGTTAGATTGGTCCTAATATGGGTACATTTGCATAGATAAATTACAAGTAACTCCAGTGAATTTCAGGTACAGATGGTATCTGTTTCATTATGAATAGTGTAAAGGAGGCTTAGAAAGCACTCACATAGAAAAAGAGCTGGAAAAAACTTATTGACACACTGTCCTTTTGTTTTACTCCATGAAATCTGTTATGGAAAACTTTTGGCAAAATTACTCAATGAAAATCAGGGGGTTTTTTAGATCTCTTATGTTCTAATGAAAGTAAGTGAGAAAAACTCTTATTTACGTAGTGAAATAAAATGTTAATTTGCCCTACTAAGATCTCTGCTAAATCAATATAGATTCATTTACAAATTTTACTCTTTGTAAGCAGTGCATCTCAGTAATGCAGAAAATACTAGTTTGGGGCTGGTTTAAACTAAGAAATATGAATTTCTTACTTTACGCTTAATTTCTTTTAGATGATATTACTATGAATAAGAATAGAGAGATACAACTGAGGGATTTTTTTTTTCTAATTCAGAGCTAACTAAAAAATTTGGTTTTGCCTTCTGGATTGGATTGAACGCTTTGAATTTCAACAGTGGGTGGCAATGGGTTGGAGGCAGCCCTTTCAGATATTTAAACTGGGCTCCAGGTAAGAGCTGTATTTATTTTGTAATCTTTCAATGAATTCTGACAAGATACCAACTAATAAAAACTGCACTAGCTAACTTTATTTCAGGGAAGCCCATTCTGATTTACGACAGCTGAAGATCTAGATCCCTGTTTTAAGACTAACACTTTCAAATTACAAAGCTCACAGGCGATATCAGATATAGTATATTATTCTATTTTCTTATGTAAACAGAGAGCTTGTTTATGAAAACAGAGTGTCATTTGGAGTGATACATAACCCTACACATCAAAGATCAGAATTTTCCATAACATGTTGTCCACGAGTGTGAATATAAGTCAAATCTTCCAAAATATTTAGCAAATAATGGCACTATGTTGTTTGGAGAAATTCTAAATACTATTGAGAAGCTTAGGGAGCCAGCTTATAATTCCTCAACAGTGTATGCAAAATTGCACTGGGACACTCGAGGAAGAGAGACGGGGTAGGTTTGTGGGGTTCCTCATACATAGATAGTTCTTCTCTTTGCTGCTTGGGTTTTTTTGGTTCTGTGTTTGCTTTGTGCCATGAGTATTCCAAGCTGTCTCCTGATTTGGAAAAGTTACAAGGTGTCAAAAAAATAATTAAACTCTCCTCTAAGTTTTCAAAAATTCTGTATCAGGAAATTTTCTTTGCTGCTTACAGAGGTTTGTACACACTGCAACAGAAAAGAAAAAAGATATTTCATTGGAGAGTAGAACTGTGAAACTCTTGAAATATACTGGAAGGATAATATAATTTAAAACTTAATATTCTAAAATTTGGAAGTTTTTGACACAAGATAAAGGTCGAGTTTCAGCTGTTCTTCCTGTGAGCACCAGGATATCAGGAAAAGAATTAGACATTTCCCAGTACTATCCTGATAATAAAGTCAATGGAGGGTCATTATTTCACTCTCAATGCATTGACTAAAGGTAGCATCCTATAAACTACAAGGCAGTTATCCTGTAGGGGAGGGCTTCTTCCTATTAATCATTCAAGGAATCATAAAAATCAGATGTTTCCACTGGTAATATGATGTTTCTGTTAATATTTTTTAGTCATTTCTTGTTGTGAGATTCTATTTTCTCTCTTACTTAAAGGAAGTCCTTTCCTACTCCCTGGGAAAATCTGTGGAGTGTTGAATCCTAGAAAGAATGCTAAATGGGAAAACCAAGCATGCAACCAGAGACTAGGCTACATTTGTAAAAAGAGAATCTTCAGTTCAAAGCCTGACATTATGCCCAAAGGTAGGTTAGTCAAATAAAAAGAAAGGTTTTTATCTGACTTCTAGACAGAGGAACTTGTATGCAACACTATTTTTCAACCAAGATGTTGGAAACATTCGAAAAACACAGCTATACATGACACAAAGACTTTTATAACCTGCCCTTTTCCTCCCTTTGTGTATTAAACATTCATAGGAGAATATTATTATTTTGTTCCATCACTCTATCATTCATTCTTGGAAGACAGATAGTAGCTGCTCTGTCATGGTAACCAGTGCCAAAAGGCATATTTGCATAAATATGGTAGAAATATTATTCGCATTTGCTCCAAATGAATAATTGCAGTTACTCATATATTCATGAAAAAAAATCCTCCTCTGTCTGATGTCAGCAGTTTGCAATGTATTGGCTTCATATGAGCAGAGCAGGAGCAGCAACAACCCTGACACAGACCTTGTTGCATGCGTGGGCCACCCCAACACACCAGCATGGCTATGAACGTGCCCCATGCAAGAGGGATCCACTGGAGACTGTCACGTGGGAATGTTGTAAAACCTACTTTTAAAGAACAAGTCATAATAAAGAAAGCAGCGAAACAATTTCAGAGAATCTTTATTTCATTATTAACCTTAAAAATAAATGCAGGATTCTATTTTTAAAGCAAGATTAAGGTACATTTTTAAGAATTGAAGTTATTAAAAAGCCACTGAGAGAATATGCAAAGTCTCCACTAATTTGCAAGGTTTACTGACCTGCAGTTATCAAAGAATTGCTTCATGCTTTTCCATACCTGAAAAATATGTTTGTTTGCAAGAAACCATAGACCAGCACCAGAGCCCAATGTGAGCCACCGCAGGCAGCACGAGAGCAAGTGGCTGTGGGGGACAAAGAGAGGAGAGGCTGATGTCTGTCAGCTTTGGTCCCTCTTTCCTCACAGATCATTATTTCAAATTGCATTTCTGACACAATGTGGTTATTTTTTAGTGGTTTTCTGATTAAGGATACTTCATTCTATTTATATATTTAGCATACTGTGCCTTAATGATATTTGCTTTGAATTTGAATGTATTTTGCATTACCAACTACAGCTTTGTGTTTATTCATACAGTCCCATTTTTGTAAAGAGTACTCAAGAGACCTCATCCTAGTGTCCTTTATTTTCCTCTTGTTCTGAAATATTGTGTTCTGATTTTAGGGGAATTGAGGCCTGTTCAGTGCACAGATGGCTGGTGGCCGTACGCAGGTCACTGCTACAGCATTCACCGGGACCCCAAAACATGGGAAGATGCTCTGTCTTCGTGTAAAAAGCAAGATGGAGATTTGGCAAGCGTCCACAACATTGCTGAATACAGCTTTCTGGTGTCACAGCTTGATTACAGTGAGTATATATGCATTGTGTTTGCTCCATCTGTGACATAAAAGCTGAACTTCAAATATTAATGCTTTCTCTGACATATCACAAGTGAAAGACTGAATCCAACTTACCATGCTCTTTTATGTTGCTGTTGCATAAATACAGAAGCGTATCTATGTTTATCAAGAAATGCACATTGTAAAACATTATAAAGGAGGAGAAGAAAACAAAAAAAAGGTATTCTTTCCAGAGACACATAAAGATCTCTAATGATTGCACTTTTGGCACCTATATTCTATGTTCAAGGCTTTAGAACTGAGCTACAAACCTAGAAGATAAACTTCTCGCTGAGATTCAAACCTCTTGCTGATGCTAACCTCTTGCTATATATCCTTCTAAGAAAACAGTATCTTTTCACTTCTGATACTCCTTGGATCTGTGGTAACCAGTCCTGACACTTGTTGTGGATGCTGGCCT
Source organism: Pseudorectes ferrugineus (assembly GCA_008033365.1). Classification (NCBI taxonomy): domain Eukaryota; kingdom Metazoa; phylum Chordata; class Aves; order Passeriformes; genus Pseudorectes; species Pseudorectes ferrugineus. The sequence continues at coordinate 35,642 of QWTY01023002.1, forward strand.
TGGTGAACACACCTGATGGGCCAACACCAGTCCTCCAATGTACTGGAAGGGGTCTTCGTGGCTTGGACTCAGTATGATCTCCTGAGAGGTGGGACACTCACAGCCACTCAATGTCTTCATGCTTGGGACCATTTTGTTGTTCTGAATCACAGGAAGTTTACAAAAATCTTCTGCCAGATTTAAAGAGCCTTATGCTCATTAAAATCAGCATTTCTGAATGGAATCTGATGTTTTTTCCAGAACACATCTCTTGTAGAGATCTGAGAGGAAACAGCATTTTTATAAAAGCACGAAGACCACCTCTTGTGTACCACATGCCAAATTTATCAGTCTGTGCTTGTTCTTCATGTGGAAATGTTCACTGCACAGTGGACAGTAACCAAATCTATTTCTTGTCATGCTTCAGAGCCAACAGAAGAGCTGTGGCTGGGTCTGAATGACCTGAAGGCTCACTTCTACTTCGAGTGGAGTGATGGGACTCCTGTGATGTTCACCAAATGGCAGCGCAGGCATCCCACCTACACGAACGGTCTGGAGCACTGCGTCGCTATGAAGGGGCAGGTAAAACATGCACTCGTTCTACAGCAATGCAAATTAATAACTGCATCAACCCAAAATCACTTACTTACCTGCTTATTAAGGTATCATTCGTTATATTATCTTGAAATAGTTTTGCTCCAAAATTTGGTATCAACCACAAGAGAAGTTCAGAGGTCAGGAGACATCAGAAAGGGAGGAAGCATTTTCCTAGTACTCCCTTCTGAAATTCCTTGTCTGGTGGAAAGTTTGATCCAGAAATTTTACATTAAATTCTTTCCCTTGGTTTCAGCAAAGTTTAAGCTCTGGGAGAGGAATGGGGATGAACTAGTTAATACCCTGTGTGGGTACCAGAGGTGCTATTTGCATACCTCATATTCCAATCAGATAGACAATTATGTCCCTCCGAGGGGATTCATGTCACTACATGGCATTGAGGTGCAGACACCTGGCACTACGGCATGTTTCTTCAGCTGTCATCTACCTGCCAAAAAACTAACATAAAATTCTATAGTATTTCTGACTGCTTGACTCACAAACTTTATTTTCTTGCAAGATGTGGTTGTTTGATACATTTACCTGCATGTGTATGCACACACATGCACACACAAAATGTGTCATGAATTTTGAAAGAAACAAATTGAAAATGCTGCTATGAAACACATGCTGTTATTGAGAGAACTTTTATATCATGGAATAATGTTAATGTTTGCCAGTATTATGCACCAAAAGAATTGATCCTACACCAGATTTTATGGGGGAAGGGGTAAGGGGAAAGCTCTTCTTAAATCAGCTTTTTTTGTAAAGTAGTCAGTCATATTCAGATTCTTTGATGGATAAAATAGTTGGATTTACTACAACCCTATCAGATATGCATTACTTCAGTTTAATTCATCTTTTTTCCAGAGGTGTAGTGAAATAATCCTGCTCCAAAAGCAGATTCATTAGCCTCAGATGAGATGGATCTTTACAAACCCTTTCATTTAAAAGTTATGGTAGGAAGTAATGCTGAGACTTCAAAATGTTAATTTCCTTCTTTCACCTCAAAACAGCATTAAATGGATCTTAGACTAGTACTTACAGATGTGCCTAATTTTTTAAAATAAATCTCCAATTGGCCTTGTGAAGAAAGAGGAAAAACACCAGTCATGCTTATGAGTGCCCTTTTTTGACATTTGTTCCTTCTCCCTGCTATTCTAGGATGGATACTGGGCAAATGATGCTTGCAATAAGCAACTTGGTTACATCTGTAAAAAGAAGCCTTCATCTCAATCCTCTGAAAAAGAGACAATTGAAGACCCAGGCTGCCAGAAAGTAACTGCTCTCTCATAAATAATAATCTTCGAAAAAATGTACAGGAATGAATTTATTAGTTCTTGTTTCTTTTGGATACTGTCTTTGTATCTTATAGAAAATCTACTGTTGAGGCAACCTGGTCTCTTCCTGCTAGCAATATACTAATATATGTGCATTTTTCATTTTTACGTGAAAATTCTCAAGAAAGTTGAGGTTCATTTACATGTAAGTGAATACTGCCTTGCCGTCCATTCTCAGATGAGCCACCCTGTGATTCAGAAAACCATTGTCTCTGTATTGGTCAGCAGAGATCTCTGTAAGAGCAGGAAGAAGTGGGGTTGTTTTACTGATATTCCCCCTTTCCACTCTCCCTGGAAACAAGCACTGTCTGGATTCCTCTTGGCTCAGGAATGTCCTCACCCCTTGTACTTTGGAGTGACAGGGGCAGCTTTGGGGAGCTGTGCTTGTTTGTGAATTCATTTCCATATTGCAATGTTTTGGTATTTCATTATGTCTGATTGTGCAGCTCCGGAAAGCTGCAGCTGCAGGTCCCCCTGAATGAATCACAGGCTCCTTATAGACTCAGTTTGTATAATCCCATCCCTACAGAGCACTGGAAAACCACAGCAAACAGCACAGTCACAACTTTCTTTGAAAAGTCATGTATGCATAAAAGAGATGAGATCTTAATGTCATCCTTTAAACAAAAAGGCCTCCTGTAGGAGTGAACAGCATCAAAAAATAGCTTTTATTTATTAACAGATCAGCCCAGTCTCATTTGACTTTTAAACTCAGCTATATATTTATACACAGAAGAGCAGAGAAATTTCTACATTGAAGTCTCTTTCCATTGCACATTAAAATCTTATGTTTGTCACAGGGTTGGAAAAGATATGGTTTTCACTGTTACTTGGTGGGTTCTACACTTTTGACATTCTCAGAAGCAAATAAGACATGTGAACAGAGAAAAGCTTATCTAGCTACGGTGGAAAGCAGGTGGGAAAATAACTTTTTTTAAAATCAATGCTTTTAATGGAGCAACTTGAAAAACTTTTCCATCTTTTGAACTTGTTGAAGTGTTTTATCAGCACTTTTCAAAAAATTTTATAGTAGCAAGGCATGCAAATATTATCCCTGCAGAAAAAAACCGCAAACCAAACACCTCAATGTTTTAGGGCTATCTACGTAATCCATTGTAGCAATTTTCAAATTTGGGGTGGTCTTGAGTTAAACAGTTTCCTCTTATTTTTCTATTCATAATTAAAGCAGCTTCTGGTTTAGGTGGGGTTTTTGGCTTTCTTTTTGGTTGTTCGGTTGGGGTTTTTTGTTGTTGTTTTTTGGTTTGTTGAGGTTTTTTTCTGTTGGAAAGTAGATACTACAATTTTCATTTACTTATTGACAGGTGGTCTCTCATTACTATAGAAAAGCTTTAATAAAAATATTTTCCTAAACTACCTTCTAAGCCAAATTCTGAACAAATGTAGGAAATCTTCCCCAGAACCTGCCCTCTCCCACAGCCAGAATGTATCACCTCTAATCTACCTACATCCCTGTCAGGCTTCAGAGGCTTCATAGCCCCTGAAGAATATGACTGCCTTCAGAGGTGATGGGTGGCAAAGCTAACAGCTTGGTCCTGTCTTGGTCGTCTGTTTGAGGCACCTCAAAGATTTGGAAAGACAGTGAAAAGAGTAGAATACAACTAGAAGCCCGTGTGAGCAGCAATTTGTGACGTTTCAGATGCCTTCAGCTGTAAGGAGAAAGTTGTCCCTCATGAAATTCTTTTGACTGCAGTTTAAAGACTACCAGGGTTTTTCCTGAACTTCACTGAGGAGCTGTTGTTTCGGGGTCATGTTAACATGCCTCTCTATGGATCATTTCCCTTGGTTTCAGCAAACAAAATGTTTAAGCTCTGGGAGAGGAATGGGGATGAATCTGTATCACTTAGACTAATATTGCACAGTAACAGGCTGTGAATGAACACTGTTTCCCACTGCAGAAATGAGCAAACCTTTCTGATTAGTCTGACGGGGCTGAGGTCTGAAAAATATTTCTGGATTGGTCTCTCTGACACAGAAGAAGGAGGGAGTTTCAGGTGGACCAATGGAGAAACTCCTCATTTCACACACTGGAACACAGCAATGCCAGGTAAGCTCTGCATGGGCTCAACCCCTGTGACTCACACAGGTTTGTGCTTTCACTCCCCTGGTCAGAAATTGGAGTGGGCACTATGTTTTGTGCCTGTAGCTGCAGGTGGCCAACACCACCAGATCTGTGTCTGACACCAGTGCAACCAGCACTGTCACAGCTGAGCTGCAGGTGTTGGTGCAAGTCAGCCTCCTGCCAAGGTGTACAGAGACAGGTTTTGATAGGTTAGACTGAAGGCAATACTGTGCAGGAGTTAACAAAGTCCATGGTCTCATTTTTTTCACCATTTTTAACACCAGTAAACAACAAGTCATCAGATCTAGAAAAATTCTTCTGGACAGGTTTTTGACCCACAATGTGCATATGTGAGAAATTAGCAGTGAACCTGCAGCTGTTTGGCATTTCAGCAACACAGCTTAGCAGCTACCTGTGAGCTCTTGCCTTCACACAGCTAGTTATGCATTAAAAGAAACCTGTTGTACTTGACATCAGCCTTCTTGAAATTGAGTTACCAAGATATTGAGAACGCCAAAGTACTTGTCAGGTCATCCATTACATATGTAAATATACTCAAGAGCCATTTTGCCTGTGATTTCCCTGGAGTGGCAAGATAAGTAAGATTTGTTTTCTGAAGCTGCAGATCTCTGGTTTTGGCAAAGCTGTGTCTGTGAGACTCATTGGCCCATATCTGGACTCTGACAGGAGGTATTAAAAAGAGTTTTATATCCAGGATGTTTTTTAATCTGCATAATCTGCATTTTCCTTTTCATAATTTTCTATGAATAAAAGCAAGGGTCTCATTCCTTCGACAGCAATTAAGGCTTTGGTTTTACTCATTTCTTTTCCACATCACAAAGGGAAAGAGCAAGGCTGTGTTGTCATGGGAACTGGAATTGCAGCTGGATTATGGGATGTTGTTAGCTGTGAGAAGACATCAAATTATCTTTGCAAACAGCGGGCAGCAGGAGTGCCACCTCCTTCTCCTCCCGGACAGGTCCCTGTGGCCACCTGTGCTGAAGGCTGGGACAGAGCCTCCCAGGCAGACTCATGCCTCAAAGTAAGTGTGTGTCCACCTTCACTGGGAGTCTCAGCATGGGGCAGCCCAGGGGACAGTGCCCTGGTCACCATGGTGCTGGGGCATTATTTGGGAATGATATTCTCTTTGGTATTCAAGGGCAAGAAAACACAGGGAAATAATCCATCAAATATAACAGAAGTCAACAACGGAAAATGATGAACACAGAGTGCTAGAAATATGCTTTCTTTTATCTAAATGCCAGGTGAGAACCTCACCTAATTTATTTGCTTCCAGGAGTTTGGAACTTCAGAAAAAACACAGTATTGCATCTCAAGAGCTCGCAGTATCATTTTTATAGGACAATGTTTCTGAGAGAAAACGTGCCCCTCTGACAACCTTCTCTCACACAGCATGCGATACTCATAGCGATAGTTTTGGATCTGGGTTTAGTTGGTGACTCTTCAGCAAGTAAAGCTTTTGAGCATTCTCTTGATTTAGCTAAAAATGCCTTAAAAAGCTCTCCTTTTTGCAAAGGAATAAAGGAACGAAAAGGCAAAATAATTCAAGTAAATATGTTCTTCTATGTCTTTATATAAAGTATGCTCTCACTTTCTTTCCTGAGACTCTGCCTGTTGGGAGACCAGAGATGATTTTAGTCCTGTATTTACAAGGGTCTGAGCTTCTATGTCACATGTAATTATCATTATATTGGTTCTGCCATTTACCAAATTGTTGATTGTCATTTCCATAAAATGTCAAGCACTTAGTTCTGTTAAACATATCCTTATTCCAAGAATGTGTGTTCTTCATGGCAGAAAGTGTATTTTGTATGTGTGTACTTGTACCTCACTACAAAAGCCTCTTCCTCAGTTGGGGTCCACGCTTTGCCGAACAGCTTTCTGCATCCATACTATCTTTTCTAGTCCAACATACTGACTTACCCTTCCCCTTCCTTTTCTCAAAAATCTCCTGCTTTCTACTGTGAAACGCCATGGCTGAGCTTTTCCATCTTTTTCTGAACCTTCCAGTGGCCAAAGTTCCAATTACGTTATAGATTAGTTTTTTCTCCTCTGTATATTCTGATACCTTTTGTTCTCCTCAGATGCCTATACTACTTTTGCCTTATTTTAAAATAGATGATGCTAAGAAAAAAATATTTACACTTAACATTTCTACTGTTTAATATTAAAGGCTTGGACAGGTGTCATGTTGTATCACTCAAGAACTAAGGGGTGCTAAAGTGATGCTGATTTTAATTACATATGTTTTATAAGCTTTACAAATTTACTAATTTATTTTTACTTTTTGTTCTCAACAGTTTTTTGTGAGAGAGGGAAACCAAAAGAAGTCTTGGTTTGAGGCTGAAGAATTCTGTAGAGAAATAGGTGGAAATCTGGTCACAATCAATACAAGAGAAGATCAAGTTTTATTATGGCAATTAGCTTCGTGAGTACTTGCATAAGAATTCTTTTTCATGTTCTTGCTATGTTAAATAAAAATCACTGAAACATATCTGGAGTTAAACAAGTGAGTGAATAAAAACAACCAAATTTTAAATGACATTAGAAAATGTTCATCTGGAAATAGCATCCTGTAACATTGCTTAAAAAAACCCCAAACTTGAGTATTTCAAAGAGGCTTTAATATTTTTGAAATTTTCATCACAGGTTTTAGCAAGGCTGTTCTCTAGATCTGATCAACTTCTTACATGTTAGTCCCTCTCCCAAAAGGGAGAAAATAAAATACTCAGCTCTAACTGGCATTTTGTAACTGTCTGCAATTCTTACTTTAACCAACTCATTCAAAAAATCCCTTGAGTTACTGTGTAATGTAAACCAAAATTCAAGGACTTAGTGTGGAATTTTTCTGACTATAAACTGAAGACTCCTGAAATCAAAGAGTAATTCATTGTAATTAACCTTTGGTAGCACTTTAGATGGCTATGTGTTGCTCATGATGTATAAACTGTGACATTATTTTCCCCTCAAATTAGACCAATATTCTTATTGTATTTCATAATGTCAAGACATGTCAATGACACATAATATACAGCTATTTAACCAAAACTGCTTTGCATAGTGGAGAATTGAGGTTTACTTTCTCAAACAGATTTAAAACTTTCATATTAAGAAGTTTTGTGATCTCACCCTTCTTCATCTTAAATATATTTTAGTATTGTGAGCAGCTGAATGTGGTTTTACTAGTCTTAAGTCTCTTTGCTTTAGAGTATAAAATCTTTGTGGAAGGAAATCTTTGTGTTATGCAGTCAATGAAATAGGACTCTTTTATCTGGTCCATAGGCATGACAAGATAAATAGCATGAACTATTATATAAACTTCTTAGGAAGTGGTAAGAAGCAAATGAAAGCAGTGGAAAATCAATTTTTGCTATTTTTTATTACTTAAATAAACATCTATTTATGATTTACTTTTGCTAAAGCCTCTGTCTGTGAACTCATACTACAACCAAGAGCTGTGCTGCATCCACAGGGATGGGAGACTGAGCTGGCTCTGGGCCACATCACTTTAACTTATTTTTAAATTTGGAAAGTCTTAGCCCAACACAGAGCATTATCAAACCCCCTGACAGAGTGCAGGGGGTGAGCTTGGCTTTGGGCCACAGTTCCCATTCAGGTGTGACAGAAAGCAGCATGTTTCTATGCTTTTCAGGATTTATATCCTGGCCTCTCTTTCTACACTCATATATCTCTCTTGTACGAATTATTTTAGGGATAAAGGACTGAACACTCAGGCTTTCTGGATCGGTTTGTTTCTCTTAAATCCTGATGAAGGATTTGCCTGGATCGATGGCTCCCCTGTGAGTATTTATTTGCTGGATACTAATTGACTTTCTGTCTTTTAGAATATATATGCTTTTCATTTTTTATGCCTTTTTCTTTTTTCAATCTCTTTAAACCTTCCTCAGGTGCATGGCAGCCCTTTATTCAGCAGCTGAATAGCTGCAGTGCACTGTCTTAGCACAGCATTGCCTCTGTTTCATCCCTGGTATCATGTTATATCCCACCTTTGGCAGTCTGTGCTCTTAGACCTTCACAGCATCCCAAAATGGCACTGCTGTATGGCAGTACAGGGAAGCCCAGCTGCCAACTTTCACAAAACAAGATAAATGTGACTCCCTCTGCCCATCAGTTTTTCCTTCATCAAACACAAGGTTTTCTATACCATATGGTCTCTGCACCTTCTTCAGGGAGTGGTGGGGAAAGTAACCTGACCAGCATGACTTTCACAGCCCTCTCAGGTCTGTTTGAACTCCTACTGATCCCATAAAAAAGGTACTTGAGATGATGAGATACTGAGGTTGTATCACCATGGCAATCTCAATTGCTTCTATTCAGCTTGAATCACTCAGTAATTGATATGTATTTCCAACACAGGTAATTTATGAGAACTGGGATGAAAATGAACCCAACAACCATGAAGAACTTGAACATTGTGTTATGTTTAATAGATCACCCCAAATGCGCTGGAACGACTTGCGCTGTGAACATTTACTTAATTGGATTTGTGAAACAAAAAAAGGTATAATTACTTCCCCATTTAATTGGAGCAATAAACCCAAGTTTAGAAAGCAAATTTTATGGATTTAAACAAATTGAAAGGAAGAAAGATACTGGGAATTGTTCATTTTAAAACCAGTTGCAGTGAAGGCAACACATAAACCAAGAGGAATGAATTGAGATAGTTCTCTTGTCCTTGGATGCAGGAAGTTAGAGTGTCCTTATTACTTCATCTCTAGTTTTATCTCTTTCTGCCGTGGGTTGAATAAATTTGCAAAGCAAAGGTATTTATCCCCTCTCCTTTCATTTCCTCCCTCCATTTCCATCTGCTTCAGGCTTACCCAGCATAGCCGGAGATGTAGGACACTAGAGTTCTCTCTCCAAAAGAGAAAAAAGCTTTGCTTCCCACTGTGAAACAAATAATGGGAACCAAGACAGGGATCAGTTGCTATAGGAACCAGCAACTCCGAAAACCTAATCTAATCAAAAGCGGAGGCTGGTGTAACCCTGATGAACTCCTGCATCTACCAGCTTTGCCTGGAAAGCAGGGTCCCAATGCCAAGACTCCCACACCTGGTGCCAGGCTCACAAAATGGACCTGACAGATGTTGGGGTGCCCATCAGCAGGAGATGGAAATGGGGTTTGCGTGGGCTGAAGAGCTCAAGTGAAAGCTGATAGTGAAAGAACTTGTTTTGTGTACTCAGTCCTACTTCTACATCCCTGCTTCCTGGTTGTAAACCGAGTGTTTGTATGCATCTCCATGGAGAAGGAGATTTTTAAAACTGTCTTGAAATGAAAAGAAAGTTGGATGCACACAGGGAACTACTAGGAGGCACAATAGGGAGGGGAAGGGATAAGCAGTTACATAAAAACACTGAGTGTATCTAATATTTGATGACTCTGCCAACAAAACCCTTGAAGTGAATAAGGCACTATGGCAACATTGAAAAATTGCTTAACCAAAAAGGAAGAATCACTGTTCCCTTTTGGTAGATTAGTCACACAAATGCACCATCCAAGCCCTGAATTTTGCATACCAGCTCGAAGCAGCACATCCTGTGCAACCCTTTCTGGCACCCTGAGCATGCTGCTTTGTACAGATGTGGCTCTCTGCTCTTGATGAGATTACTCAGGAGTTCAGAAACCACAACACAAAGACTCTGATCAGTTTATCTTGACCCTAGATGACCTTTCAAAAGCAAGAAAAATTCAAGAAATTGATCTTGTAATTGTGAATCTAGATTATGTGATGATCAATATGAGAGAAGACATGCTCAGATGTGAATTCCCTCATGTTCACTTAAGAAACATATTTACAAAAGATATTCCAGCTTTTCGGAAACAATGAATGTTACAGTTATGTTAGCATTAAACAATAAAATCAAAATGACCAGAAGTATGTAAATTAATAATGAAGATATTGTGTTAATAAGATAATTTTAGTTCTATTGTTCACTCAATACTTAAGAAGAAAGTGTTTAAAAGATCCCAAAAAAATTTTACTTGATTTTTCTTTTTTTTTTACTTATTTCTCATCAAACTAGTTCTGTCATTTCTATAACAATGTATTTCTCTCCATCAAACCACAGTAGAAATGGAGCAAGCTAAGAGAATTAGTAGTCCAGAAGTACAAAACAACAGGCATTCATATGAAAGCAGAGCTTCCTTTGAGAGGCTGTAGCTGGCTCTGGGAATAGCAACAGCTAATTTGCTTCCTCCTGGTCCAACCTGTAATCAGAAACTTGGGTTTTGTATCTACTGGCTCTCCAGGACTCTTAAAAACAGACTGTCCTAGTAGATGTCAAGTCATCAGGAAAGGAAGAATTCACTGAGACACACAAAGTTACACCTGATATTAGCAATAAACCAGCATTACGTTTTCAGTACTTGCAGATAGGCTACTACTATGTGGGTAAGGTTTAGAATTTACTATATTGGATTATGTTGTTTGGCTCCACTCCCAAGAATATAAAAAAAAATTAATCATAGAGTGTCAAGCAAAAATACTAAAATAATTTTCAAAGTAATATTTGTTTAATCTACTACAAGTTTACTGTGAATCCTGGATTTTTTGATACAGTGCTTTTGGAGATACATTACTGTAAAGTACATATTTTTGACTACCTAAATGTTTCTAAATTATACACATAATTTAATATGGCAGTATGTGCTCTAAATTCTTGGAGATGCATTAGCTAATTCATAGTTTGGTTGGTGGGTTTGGTTTTTTTCCCTCTCTTTTACAAAGCATGTGAAACTACATAAAGCAAATCTATGTGATTTTTTTTTATTCGGGATGTCGCTTATGACAATCTTCTATTTTACAGGTACATTGGTAAAGCCTGAAGCAAACTACAGACTTGGTAGGTTTTTTTCCTCTTTCACAAAGATTATTGTACAGTTTTCAGACTTTGTACAGACCAGATAGGAAAATATTATATATGATTCTTTATCTTTCAGACTATCAACTCACCAATGATGGATGGATTATATATGAAAACAAGCAGTACTATTTCAGCAAAGAACATGTCCATATGGAAGAAGCACGGAGAATTTGTCAGAAGAACTTTGCAGATCTTGTTGTCATTGAGAAAGAAAGCAAAAGACGATTTCTATGGCAATATGTAAGCAGAAAGCCTATTAATTGTAGTTGAATTTTGAAGCAGAGCAGATAATAAAATAAAGGGAACATACTAAATATTTAGCAAGGCTGGAGTCCTAAGCTATTGTCCTACATTACTTATTTATAGAGCAATAGATTTGTTCAGGACCTGTAAAAAAATTACTATTGTTCTTAATAGGTAGAGGAAAATGGCATGCAAATATTAAAGATGCAGTGAAGGATAGTTCCAGCCCAGGTTGCTTATCTCTTCTAATATATGCAGTGTTCAGCACAGTGACAATTGCTTTCCTGTCCAGACAGTTCCTCACTCCAGGATGTTCCACATATCCCTGTTGCCTGCTTGAAACCTGAGTCTGAACCTACAATATTCTTACATGAGGCTCTAATTCTGACAAAAAAAGGGAAAAAAAAATCACAGGCATGGTTAATTGGCTTTCAGATTTTTGCTTGACATTGAGGAACAGTTTAGTTCTTAACTATTAATTATTTTTATTTTAGATGTACACAAAACACAGAGGAAAATCATATTTCATTGGCTTAGTTGTCAGCTTTGATCAGAGATTCAGGTGAGTAAAGGAAAATGTAATGGACAACAAATGATGGTAACTTCATTTCACTCTTAGGGAGCACTTCTGTGTGCTTTCATCTTGAGAGTTAAAAACTGTTGTGCAACTGACTTCTGGATAGTTTTCAGGAGATGTCTCAGATCAGAAGTGTTACATTCTTCTATATTTAAGCAGAGAAATGCATTTTCCTTCCAAATTTGGGAAAGCAAACCCAATAAAAATTCATGGCTAAGTTGCAGCTCACTTAATGTCTTACACTGAGAGAACTGCAACCCTGCATAGATAGTGGGGGGAAGCAGCTAATTTTAGGATATTATTTACCTGATCCACTTTTGACATCAACCTAAGGGTGAGATTTACTCTGACCAGATCTCCAGTGGCTACAGAAAAAGCCCAGGAGGTTTTGATAAAATGTATATGTAAGTGTTAAATCAAATTAATCCCAAGTGGTTCAGGTTATGTGAGCTGGAAGCAAGAAGCATAAGCAGTGTCTCATCCAAAACCTTTCTGAAATTCCTGGCAGGAAACTTGTTTTAACAATCTGTTTGCAGAAGACTTTCAGGAGGACACCTTTGTGGGATGTAAAGGATGTCCATACACTGCCTTGAATGTGGTAGTACTAAACAGATGAGAAGCAGCAGTAGTGCTGTGGCTGTTTCCTCTCCAGGATGTGAAGAGCCTTTGCCCTCTGGTCACTGCTAATACCTTGCTTAGCCTTCTGCCCAAGCAGACCTTGTGACTGACTGATTGCTGAGATTTCTGTCTGGCAGCCACTGTCCCCTTGTTTCTTCCAGATGGCTGGATGACACCCCAGTGAATTATGTTGCCTGGGCTCCAAATGAACCCAATTTTGCAAATAATGATGAAAACTGTGTGATAATGTCAGACGATTTTGGTGAGTAAAATAGAAACAAGAAATATTTGGGTAAAATTCAGCATCAAAATCCAAAATGTTTGGTACATACTTAAATTGGAGGCTACCCAACAAAGAGGTAGTTCAACAATACTGACATTTTTTCGTAACACGCTGAAGTTTGAAACAGTGCCATCACTTTTAGGAAAGAAACATATTGCAGAGGAAGGAGGAGTGTATTTGGGTGAATGTGTTTCATTTGTGCTTTATGAATGCCTTCTGGGCATGACTGTGGTAGTGGTTGTACAAGAGTTTTCCTGTGTTCTGTAATATGTCCAATGATTATCTGTATTCCACTTCTTTACAGGCTTTTGGAAAGACATAAGTTGTGCTGTGAAAAATGCCTTTATCTGTGAAAGGCACAATTCAACTTACTCAGGATTTGCTCCTACTGTACTTCCACCTCTGGGAGGATGTCCTGAAACTTGGCTTTTGTTTAACAATAAGGTGCAGTAATAAATCTCACCCATATTTAGCAGATTTGCTATGAGTGAAGAAAACAACTATCCCTTTTATCTCATTAAATAAATTCTCTCTCTTTATACACCAGTTTACTAAGTGGTATCCTAGTTAGCAGTGCAGTGAATTTTCAGGTTGGCAAATTTTAACTAAACCTCAAAAAAAGGTGATTTGTATGTTTGAAGTTATAATTTTTGTAAATATCTGTGTGCCTTTAGCCATAGTTACTTTTCCAGTTTCTAGATATTTCTGCTTATTTTAGGTATACTTACTGCATGGAAATCCTGATACATTATCCATATCTGTAAGTGTAACCCTGTTTCTCTGAGTAACACAGATGAAAAAATGAAAGGTCACACTTTTCGTAAGTAATCAGCTATCACAGCAACTCATCTTAAGCTGAGTAATACAAACAGCAATAAATGTCAAATCAAATATAAAAGACAAGTAAGCATTGCTTTCTGCTAAGTTAAGCAAAAAAACCTGGACATATGAACGTTTAAAAAAAACCCAACAAACAAACAACAGAGGAAAACCACAAATCAATTCCACAATGCAATCAATAGGAAAAGTTTTTATGCATTCAAAGGGCATGAAGAGGGAGGAACCATGTCTTCTGTCCCACAGAAGATACACAACCACACAAAAAATATTTTACACTGGTATTCAGGGAAAACCCCCATACAAAAGGGCACTTCTTCCTGACGCTTTTCCACTCATGTGAGTTCTCATATGGGCTCAGGTTTTAGCACTCCATCTGTGGTATTTAATTGAAAAAACTTGACCTGAGAGATTATTACCTGCTCCAAATTAGGTTCCCAATCAGGAGATAGTTCCAGTCCCTCAAAAATTCTACTTTTCAGTAATTTAATTCCTCAAAAGTTTTTGGCAGTTGTCTTCTCTTTCCCAGCAGTGACCCCACAGGTTTGTAAGTACTGTGCACATATTGCTGGGGTTGGCTGGGTCTCCTTCTTTCGGGCTGACAGTATTTGTGTTTCATCAGATCCCTCATCTGCAGCTCTTTGCATGCAGGGACTAGCATGGAATTAATCCAGATCAATATTTAATATTCTTTGCCACCTTTACTCTCTCCACAGTGTTATAAAATATTTGGATCCAGAGAAGACGAGAAACTAACTTGGCACTCAGCAAGAAGTGTTTGTAGAGAATTAGGGGGCAATTTGGCCTCTATACACAATGATCAAGTGCAAGGTACGACATCTGAGCCTTACAGCACTGTGTATGAAGCCACACATAACCCCATCTAATGATGAGGGTGAACCAACCCCCAGATCTAAATAGCATGATCTGTGAGGGAAGACCAGGAGGTGTTTGATCCAGAGGGAAGGCTGGAGTGAGATATTATGACACTTCCCAAGTTTTGTAAACTTCTTATGTGAAAGGAACAGAATAATCTGTTCCCCATGGCCTTGGAAGATGGGATAAATGGTAATAGTTTATAGTCATGAAATGCTCACAGATATTCAAGTTAGATATTAAACAAACATCCATCAGAAATTACATATCTGCAGTTGATGCTACCTTGGGAAAGATAATCCTTTTGAAGTCACTTTTGGCCCTGATTTCTATAATATTTCCAAGAAGCCTAAATAATTTTTACCAGAAATGTTTTCCTTTTTTTCCCTGTTTTTTTTTCTGGAAATCAAACTGCTTCAGTTTGATTACCCATTGTAATTTTTCTCTTTTACCATTAGCTCACAGCCTAACAATACTGAAGTTGATATTTCCAATATATTTAGAAGCTGATTGGTTGTTTTATTTGTAATTTGATTTACATGGAATTTGAAGAGAGGAAACTCTTCGGGTATTTTTATTTTATTTTTTCTAATCTATTTTCTATCAGCCTTCCTTACCTTCCACCTAAACGATGTTGCCAGTGGAACATGGATTGGGCTGAATGACATTAACAGTGAGGGCACATATCTTTGGACGGATGGAAGCGTTTTTGACTATTCAAAGTGGGCGCGAGGATTCCCATTCAGAGATAAATTCACAAGGGTTGACTGGAAGTATATTACAATACAGGTAAACAGAAATAAATCAGAAAATGCATAACATAAATAACACAATCAAGGTCCGAGTACCCAGCCTAACTTCTGTCTCAGATAAGATCTTATCTTCAACAGCTTAAAGCAGAAGGCAACTGAATATTTCAAAGATCAAATTTTTAAAGCTGTACTCAGGAATTAATAGACCTGTTTAGAGTCTAGCCTTAATCTCATTCCTTTGTCAAAGTCTAGAACTGCAGAAAAGGAATGCTGTACTATCTTTACTGCTAGAATTAATTACATTTTTTATAATTATTGTATTTTACTGAAAATATTCAGTGTTACTAGTTGTGATTTTTATTCTGGTTTATTGTTTTTCCTTGCATGACGAGGATCCAAATGAAACTTCAACAAATTCAGTACAGATTACCATTAACTACACAGCAAAAATACCTTCAATAAATTCCAAGGAATTTTAATAAACTGACAGAAGTTCTTGCAGCAATCTGCCAATGAAAGTACATTTGCTTAAGATATATAATACAATGCAATTTCCAACAAGCAATATATGAAAAGAAGTGCCAGAAAATTAGAAAAGAAAGCAATTAACTTTTTCTCCTCACAACTATTTCTATTATTTTGCTCGGAATTTTGCACTTTATCAGCAACAATTTTATTTTTTATTTTTTCCCTAGACTGATTGTATCGCAATGACAAAAGGATCTGTAGATGATGCAGGATTATGGCAAAATACGGACTGCCAGCATAAAAAAAGCTATATTTGCCAGATGGACAGCGGTAAGTTTTATTTTTCACTTTTTTTTGTTGCAAAACATTTACTGAACAATCCAACCATTTAAGTACTCAGTTGTAAGTGCACAGCTGTGGCTGTAGTGGGCAGGGTGAGAGAAACAGGGCTGCTTTCCTGACTCAGGAATTCCAGACAAAAGGGCACTCTGGGATAATGGACTATAGAAAATATTTTGCTTTACGACTTCTCCCCATCAGCACACCCACCACCACTCAGAGAAGCTGACATCGCCTACCCTGCAGACATCCACACTTAAATCAGATGCTTGGCACGTAGGCACTTTGAAAGACAAGGATTCACCTGCTTCATCATAAGAAAAATGCCCAAACCAGGTTCCTAGAAGGGCTGTGCCTTCAAAATGCCTGTTTTCTCTATTAACGGAAAAGTTTAGTCATCTGTGCTTTACCCAACTATCGTAGATCTAGGTGCCTGAATCCAGTTATTTTGCAAATACAATACAAAAAGACAAATCCCTCAGTGGCCTCCAACCAGGGGTTAACTGAGGCCAATTTAACTGATTAGTTTGCTCATCAGTCTCTAGCAAGGCCTTCATATCACAAGAACAGCAATACTCAGAAGGGCAAAAGTTCCAGGTTTCTTCATGCCTTAGGGTGGGAGACACATCCGGAGCACAGCTACACTGCAGAGTCCGCAGGAACAAAAACTGGGAACTGCTGAGCAGCAAGTTAAAATAGAGGAAGAAGCTGCAGCTGGGTGAGATGATTCACAGCTCTGTCCCATGCAAGGGCAGAAAGCTGCATGAGGATGGCACTAGCAAAAACAATTGCCAGGGCATCCTCAGCAGTGACTGAACACAAAGACAGTTTATGTCTTTTCTTCTGTCCCCATCACTAGTTCTAGGCCTTTGCCTTCTATTTCCGCATATGTAATTTAAGGTACAAATAAAGTTTCCTTTTTCACCTCATCCTACAAGGGAAAGATGTAGCAGCAGGGTCACAAACTTTGCTTAGAAATAAATTATTTTGAGACTGAAGCACTGTGGAGATAGTCCTGTGCTCGTGCACAGGGAAGAACTTCACCTGCACAGAGGTGGGGGGACATGGAGAGCTCTGCGGGGAGGATCACGATGGAACCAGTATTCACATAATTTCATCTGGTCAGTGTTTGTCTATAGATACACACAGCTCATTCTCTGACTCTCTCTAATCCCTGTATGTGTTTTTACACCATAGTTTAAAATAATCCCAAATTGCCATTAAAATAAATCTTTTTCGTTTTATGTAAGAAATGCTGTTACTTGATACTTGTGCTGCCATGCTATATTCATCTGTTACTCAAAAGCAACACTGCTATCCAGCAGCTAGTAATTTTTCACTGTTTTCTCCTCTTCCTTTCAAATTTGTACCTCTTTCCTACAGAGCCTGAACTGTTTCATCCCACAAGTGCTCCAGATTCTGATTTTGTCCATTACGGTAACAGCAGCTATTTAATCATTCCTTCTAAAATGAATTGGGAAGAAGCAAGAAAAGCATGCAAGGAGAAATCTTCAGAGCTTGCCAGCATTTTTGATCATTACAGTAATATATTCTTGCTGCTGCAGGCAGTGCAGTATGGAGAGCCCTTATGGATTGGGCTCAACAGCAACGTGGTAAGATTAATAAATTAATATTTGGTAAAGTTAAATGTTGTTATTATTAGCAGGAGAATTGTAGCATGAACAGATTTAGATACCTAGGACTGGTGGACAGTCTCACATCTTTTGACTTCATCTATCTTAAATCATTAAACTCCATTTTAGGCAATGGAGAAGGATGAGAACCTTTGGCAGTGCTGGGCTCTACTAGTTCTGTGTGAATCTTGGACACTTAGGTAAAAATACCTGGTAAACTTTCAGATGGCCATTTTTAGGACAGGTGACCCCTACTCAAAGGGTCCAAGATGGTCAGTAGGGCTAGTGCCTCATGATCATTGGCAGCTGTAGCTTTTCCATTATGTTGTGGTTCAGAAGGGTTCATAGGCCAAACCACACAGCTTTGAACACACTTTGTTATACCTGCTAGGTCCCAAAGATTAAAATCAGTAAAAGCTATGCTGTACCAGAAGTAGTGAATACTGAAATCCAGGTCTTTGTACAACACCACTTTGTAAGGGAACACCCGAGTGAGAATCAGTCTTATTAGCTCTGTGACTGAGTGACAAACTAATCTTCAGCTTCCCTAGTGAATATGCAGCTGCTAAATGCACTTAACTATCATGTTTCTATTGCATTGTTCTTTGATCTGACTAAACCATCTTGATAATAAAAATGAGCTTTTTCATCTCTAATATTCATCTCAACCATTCATTGTTTTTACTAATTGTGATTCCACACTGATATATAACATAGCAAAACATGTCTGAAATTCAGTATACCTAGGGATATTTGTAATAAATATTGTGTAAAAATAGCATTTCCAGTTATATGATGCAGCAACACTCTGATAAAGCCCCTCAGAAGGCTACATTGTCTGAAACAATGAACTTGTTGCTGAACAATGCATATTTCCACTATTCTAACAGTATGTGTCCCCCCACCACACAAAATGCTCACATAAGTGATGCGTAGTCACCACCCTTAAAATAAATCCTTCCACATGCACAAGTCCACAGGGCATCTCTACCCAAACCAAAATAATAGTGTTAAGTCCACTAGATATCTAAGTTGGTTGTTTTTACAGTCACAGAAATATGATTTAGAAAGCAGCTAAAATTCCATTTTGATCAAGTTTGAATCACCCGGTACTTATAAACGAGCCATCCTTGACCTTGCAGAGTCAAGCTCTGTGGTTCCTCCTGTTCCCTAGGCAGTGAGTGACCTTGCCCTGATGATGCCAAGCTCAGTATGGCCTTGTGTACCTGGCATCTGTCTTGACACAGCTATACACTGGAGGGGGATCACACCTTATCCCCCTCTTCTTATTGGCAGCAATATATTGTCTGTGTCTGTGCGCTTATCCTTGTAAGTCTTCTGATTCTTCCTGGAAAAGAAAAAAGGGGAGGAGGGAAGACTAAACAAAGACTCAAGAAGTCCTGCTCAGCGTATTTCTCTTTTGTTTCTTACAAAGTAATAATTTTCTCAGGTTTCTCATAGTGACACCTGCAGTTTACTCCTGAATGTTTCTCCTCAAAACTGCTGGAGCTTAGAGTCCTTGTCTGATAGCCAATTCTGAGACCCATTTCCACCTGGGCTTTCCACAGGTTTCATGTTCCTATGGTCTTGCTGCTCTTCATGGAGATCTGACTCCTCTGGGATGGTGGTTCTACACACACTCACAACATTGCCCAACAAGGGACTGAGTCCCCAGGGAACATTACTTAGCCTTCTAAACACTTCCATGGGCTGTTCCAGTGTGGGAGCCATACTGCTGTGTCGTGTTTTTATGTTGCTGAGCCCTGATTCAACCAGTATTTTAACATACTAGCACAGATTTACAAACTGAGCTGCCTGTATCACTTTGAAAATGTGCTTCTGTATAACTGCATTTATGTGAAACAGCAAATGAAAGTGTAGAACAGTTACGTTAAACGTCTGTTTCAATTTTAGAATTATGGGTATTATAGATGGACCAATAAAAGGAAAATAAGTTTTTCTAAGTGGGACTATGGAGAACCAAAACAGAAAACAGCCTGTGTCTATCTAGCACTCTCTGGGAGCTGGAAAACAGCACCTTGTGATGAAAAACATCTTCCTGTCTGCAAAGAATCTGAGGGTAAGCAATGGCGATGACTTTTGGTTTTACGGCAGAAACTTTGCTTTATCTGCTTTGACTGAATTGCAAATTTCTAAGTATATATTGAGGAAGAATAAGCCTGAGTATGTAATGTCAATACCTTTATTTTGCATGAAAATGTTTTATTTTGATGGAGTTGACAATCACCAGCCAAGATCCTTCCATTTTACTGGACTGGAGTGATAGCAGCCATGGGAGCAGGCAGACAGATCATAGAGATTGTGGGAACATCAGACATTTCACACTGATTCTAGAATGTAAAACTGGTTCTGCTGACAAGGATTTTATGGGAAGGTCTGTAAGCAATGAAGTCCACTGAGTATAAAACAGATTTTGTTACTTCAACATACACACATCATTCCTATACTGGTTGTTACTTCATTACTATTAGATTCCAAAATCTGGATAAAGGAGAAAGAGTTGTATCTTATAAAAAAGGGTCTGTTATTGGCCCAAACAAAAGTTCATATTTCATAGGGTTTCTATGGGTAGCACTCAGGAATACTACACAGTAAAAATTACAGGGAAACCTCAGGATGGGACCGAGCTTTTTTTGCTTTCTCATTTGTGTTAGAGTAACATCTGTTAGCTCTAGTGACACACACTTAATAGAAATTCAGAGTTTATTTGGGGGCTTGGGGGGGGGCTTTTTTGTTTGTTTGTTTTTGGTTTGGTTTGGTTTGGTTTGGTTTGGTTTGGTTTGGTTTGCTTTAGGG
>QWTY01023003.1:0-10399 GCA_008033365.1 Pseudorectes ferrugineus
TTTTCTCAAACAGGTACTGAAAGTGGCTGAAGGATGCAGAAAAACCTCTAAAATGTTTTCCATGCAGTTCCAGAACAAGCTTCAAGAGCTTTCTATACTTTAGAGAAATGTATCTTTTTTACAAACATTCCTTCTGCTATGTTGATAAAATACTGTGCATGTGCTCATTAAACACTGTTTAGATAAGACTTGCTCCAGTCAACTGCACTGATTTAATGTAAATGTAGTTGAATGTCACTAACAGAGCACCAGCTAAGCCCTATCCCTGCTGTTCCTATCCACAAAATCTCCCCAAGACCTGGCTATCCAAAGTGAAAACTCTCTCTCAAGGTAACAGAAATCTCTAGAGCCACCTCAGGTAGACAGGGATTTAACAGTCCAAAAGAGAAAGCATTAAGAGCTAGTGTGGCCACAGCTACTGGTGACCAGTACAGCCTAAATCCCACTTCAATTCCCACACTGGAAGTTCCCCGTTGGCTGGAGCTAAGTATGAATGCACTTTATAGGCTATTCACACCTAAATTAATTATTCTTAGTGGTCAAATCTGAAAGGAGGAAATACCACACTGATCGTCCCCCATGTGAACTGCCCGCTTGTTTTCATCAGCTGTATTTCAGTCAGACCCTTTGAATATTAATTAATCACAATAACCCAGAATATGTTACAGAATGTATTTAAGATGAATTGTCATGTTTGGGACCATGTAGATCTGATTATTTTTATTATTATTACTAAACACTCATCTCTCTAGGCTATTTCACCTCTTTGGTTTCTACATACTCCAGCCCTGGACTTCAGCAAGAGTATAATTCCCCTTTTCATCTTCCCCCTCCCAACTGACCTATTTGGTGTTGAAAATACCCCAAATCAGTTGGTAGGGACGAATATGCACCACTGTACAGCCATCTCAGCAATACTGAAGCTGCATCCAGTGCTGCAATAACAACAGCTGCTCTTATTGCAAACAAGTTTGGCATGATTTGGGCAAAGAAGATTCAACAAATCTTCCATTTGGCATGGATATAAAGGGAAGAAAAATTTTGCACAGTATGATTTCACATCACTTAAAATTAGCCTGAGATTTCAGTCTTGCCTATAATTTCAAGGTCAGTCTTCAAGTTAATGCTTTCAAATAGCACTCTTGAAGAGGTGCCTTGCAAAGAACTGTTGTTTAAAATATCATGTTCCGTACTTGCTAAGTAGTTCAGTCCAACTATGCCAGAGTGTAAAAACTCCTAATCATACAGAAAAAAAAATTAAATCCAAAGTCCATTGTTAGTAGGGAGAGGCAAGCACAAACAGCAGTTAGCAAATGTTAAATAGGACATGCAAAAATACTTCCATCACATAAATAGAGATAATTATAGGGTTACAGAAAATTCCCACAGAGTAAATTTGAGAAGTCATATGGCTAACAAGGACAACTACTGAGAGAAGATCTTTTCTGTTGCAAGAACGGAAAAGTGGACAAGAACAGAAATGAGATGTCAACTAACTTGTAAGAAGAGCACAATAAACATGCAGCAGTATTGCAAGGATGAGATGGAGCTAAACAAATTCTAGTCTGTGTTTAAAAATAGGATTTCATTAGAACCAGTAAAAGCAACATTTCTATCCTTGTTTTCTAAGGCCCCATAACAGTAACCATGAGGACTGACTTTTGGACATTTCAGTATTAACCCAAACACACCTACCAGGCTTATCAGGCAGTACTTACTCTTGCCTCTGTCCTCCCCTTTCTTCTGTTTCTTTTTTTATTATAAGACTTTTTAACTCTCCACCATTAACTGTTGAACTTGCAATAAGACAGAGAAGAGTTCAAAGTCAAGTGCCAGAACAAACAGACAGGGCAAAGGCATAACTGCAAAGAGAGATGAAGATGCTATAAAGTTGATTAAAAAAGAAAAAAAAAGAGTAAAGAAAAGAGAATAAGAAAGAAATTATTGCTTTGGAGCTCCAGCATAAGTGGGAAAGGAAATGCTGTATATTGGTATGTATTTTGATAGGCTTAATCTCTGTATAGCTATGTAATGTTGTAACTCTTAATACAGCAACACAGAAAAGGGAAGTATGGGATGTAATTGCTCGGGCAGAGTTATGAGGTATGCAGGCATACGTGAGCTCTTGCACACAGACCAGAACAAACACAAACACTTATTGTTGATTTGATAAAGAAATACAGCATATTTTGTGGTGTGCGCCAGCCAGCTGCCAACTCACTGCTAAATTGAATGTGCCTACAGTCTGGACTGAGTGGTCTTGCTGCCCCACACAGCGTCTGAACTGCTCATTACTGGCTTTCCCAGAGAAAAGAGGAGATCATTGGGAGTAGTCAACAGTAAATGATCTTGCTATTAAGCATTCCTGGTTCACCACTAATGAGAACACCTAGGTGCCCGGGATATGATTAAGGGTCACATACCAATAAGCTGTTCGAGCCTCCGCCTTCTCCCCCTTGACTTTAGGAACCCTCACTTGATTATTAGTGGCACTTTCTAACTCACAATTTTGGAAGAAGGCCAGCAATACTGATCATAACACTTGCATGGGCAACTTCTTCAAGCTCTCTTCTGCCACTCCACTCCTTCACTATGGAATCTTTTTCTAAAAAGGACTTTAGGAAAACCGGATCACTAGGGCAGCTGGTATAAAGCAGCAGTGCTTATTTTTAGCAGACCTACAGACTTTTACCAGCTGTTTAATGCCAATATTAAGCATGGAATATTGCTATTTGTCTATTCTTCTTGGAAAACATGGGCATATCCACAGATAAGCAGGTAATGGCAAGGTGCCAGAAGCAGCCAACCTTGTACCTGGAGGCCTGTGTTGTGAAGGATCCTAGGCCAAGTCAGGGGTGGTCTGATAGCTCCAGTTGTGTTTGTGCTCTGAAAACAGTGGTTTGTTCTCACAGACAGCGTTGGACTGAAACTCAGACCTGTGCATCTGCCCTTGCTGAGGGAAAGTAGGAGGGAAAATCCCGAAGGGAACTTCTGCAAGCAAAGCCCCTGCATTTCCCAGTGCTGCGCAAACATGTGCCTTCTTCAGCTTCTGGCATCACACCATTTCAATTTCCTGCTGCACTCAGGCAAGAATATTTCTGTCTAACACATTTCAAAGAAGAGTATCATTAGCATTAGTGCTTAAGGTCTTTGAAACTGCAAAGAGAAGGCAGGTGTGTCAATATGGAAGGCATTATAAGAGGGCAGCAAGGTTAAAAAAATTCTATTTAAAGCTGACCCGCTTTAATGAGGAGATTAGATCATACAACAGATACAAATTTTGTGAGATTTTATAAATTCTGTCTTCAAACCAGTTTGTCTTAAGCTAATTCTCAACTGTTCAGGTTTGTTGGAGTAAAAATGAAGGAAATTGTATTAGCAGAATGATCCTATAAATATGTTTGTCAGCCTCTTCTACTAAGTAAGAGAATATTTTTATTTATTAGCTAAGTACAACTCTTTGTACCTCATCAGAATAAATGGTTTAGGATAATTTAAAAGCATTTCTCCATGGATCAGGATATAGCTAGCAACCTATGCCCTAAGAGTAATTTGTAAAAACCTTCCATGTGGTCTCTCAAAAATTGTGCCAGCTCTTTTCACAGACAGAATACAAAAGACTATGTGAGGTGTCTGCTGAGGTGGCAGCTAAGAGTAAAACATATGTACACTGAGCATGTTTTACCTAAATAAGTTAACACAAGACAGGAGGAACAGAAAACCCCTAAAGGGACAAATTGAATTAATGAAAAAGTCTAAAGCCCCCAGAAAACCAATGTCCTTTGGCCACTAGACCAAAATGTATCTCCTTCTGCAGCAAGCCCCTGGGACAATTATTTGCTTTTGTCCTTTGTGAAACACCTTTACTTTTCTTTTCAAGTTTTCATAATCATATTAAACAAACTGTATATGTTGTGCGATTCTTTATTGTTTTGGCTAATTTCTGGACAGAGTCCAGAAACTTGTCTCTCTGCCTCTGAAGTATGAGTCTCACCACATAGCACAGTAAAAATAAATCATGATTTGCATTTCTCAATAGCCTTCAAATAACTACATGGAGTAAAGCCAAACCCAGCCTCTTCATTGAAACAAACAGTTTGCATTTTCACATACCAAGATTGTTTCTCGTTCATGTAAAGAATAATTTCTGCCTCCATGTGGAAACTACCAGCCACATTTCTCCCTGGTAGCTCACGTAGTAAGCGCTTTGAGTCAGCACGTCAAACCACAACAGCGAACTTTGATAGGATTTATTTGTACCATTGAAACATTCTGGCACGTATTCAGCTCATGACTCAGGGTGCTTATCTGTGAAGCGAAACTCCCTCTGGGATGTGAAGTACCATCATCTCAACCACTTCTTCTTTTCCTCCAAAAATACAAACAAACATTCAGCACACTTCTCAGTCTAGGTCCTTCCTTCTTTCTCATCCCTCACCCAACCCTAGCCAGAGGCAAGCTCTGGAAAACGTGAAGAACACAGGCACAATTGTTCTTAGTTTCCACCCTATGCTCATTATATTGGCAAAGTTCAAAACCATTTGCTTCTGCCATTGTACTTTTAAACATTTGTAGTTCTAGAATATCAGCAAAATCCCACCACCATTCTTTGAAATAGGTTCCTGCCTTCTATTTGTCATGCTTTCATTCAACAAATGTATCACCATGTTCTCATATTTATCTGGCAGATTATTAGACATTCAGCCCTTAAAAATAACATATGTCTTCAAAAGGGAAAGTTCTCCCCACACCCTCACTTTATGTTTTGACTGTATGCTTGACTATTTTAAATGTAGAGGAGTCCTTCCAAAACTTGTGTGAAGTAGACAGAAAGAAAACAGGTGCTAGAGACGCTTAAAAAAAGCTGCCCATGGTGGTTAAGTTACAGAATTTAACAGGAAAAATGAATAAAGAATGGATGAATTTGTGTCTGAAGAATGACATATGTCCTTTACTTTTGTTTTTCTTTTCTGACAAACAACCCAGGTAAAGGACACCCTTACTCGTTCATACGGTAAGTAGATATAAGACAGAGAAGTCATGTGCACACAAATGTTAAATTAAAAAAACAATTCTAGTATAGTTAAAACAACATCCCAGCATAGCTACTCCCATGCAGGCAGCAGAACAAAACAAAAGTGGAGCAGGGCATGTAAAATCACAGTCACTTTTACTGGCTTAGTCATTTTGATGAAAACCTCAATGGTTCAGCTGAAATAGTTACTCTGGTATGAAGACATGAAGTCCATAGCTGCAGTATAAGATTTGGGAAAAGTAGGAATCCTGAACCATTTTAGTTCAGTGACTGTATTATCTTCAACAACCTCTCCCACCCATGTTCTTTCCTTTGCAAAAACCTACACACCAAATGCAATTCCAGAGGAATTCCAGATTTTGCAGGTGGGCTGTATTTGTTAAAACACAGAATAAACACTTCCTTGTAAAAAGTTAGCTTTACTAGTCCACAGACTACCTTGGCTATTTTCTCTAAGACTGCTGGCCAAGGAAAAGAAAGAAATGAAAGAAGCTGTCAGGAAGAAAGGCTGGGCAGATAGCAGGGACGGGCAGGGGCAGAGACAGAGATGAAGAGAAATGTAGTGTGGGTAAGGAAGTAGAGAAGTTTGAACTTCAGAGGAAGCCAAGGACAACCCTTGAGAGAGCAGTAAGAAAGGAAGTTTCTATACATGCTTAGAATTGCACCTGCTAATCTACACAATGCAAACCCACAGGAAGTGACTCAGTTGTCAGAACCTGACACACAAAAGGAAGCATCCTATATTCCAGGAAAAGGTATTTGGCTTATGCATGGACATAATGTTTTTGTTCAGGTCTTGAACCACAACTGCTTTTGGTTCTGTTTCTCATATGCAGCAGTTGCCCTTTCTAACTTACTATTTTTAACTCAAGCCCATCAAAGAGGAAGACCAATTTTTGAGGAAGATTTATATGAAGATTTATATACATCATATGAAGGAAGGACTGGAGTCATAGTGCTCTGAGCACCTAACCTAGCCCAGTTTCTCTGTGCATCTTCATCCATAATGTGGCAGTACATAAAGATTACCAAAAACTCACTTATTTGAGGTTCCAGGCCAGGCCCTCACACTGAAAGTACTTTGTGTCATATCTCTTTTTATTGTGATCTTGTTGGATCAGGATAAATAGTGCTGTCATACCAGATATACAAATCCCAAGGACAAAGACGTGGTAGGGCATCGTGAGTACTGAATCCTGCTAACTCACAGAGCAAACCAAAGGGATTACAGTGTCTAATTCTCTTTGCTTCCCCTACCTACAATGGCTTTAAAGTAGAAGAGACAGGATGAATGAGCTAAAGTAGCTCCTGGTTAACAAAATTACTGCAAAGTTGTATAGGCTGCCATCATCTTTTCCAGGCAAGGATGACCATAGATGGAATTTTCCTCCAGCCAACAGCTACCCTATTACCTTAGAACCCCTGAATGCACCACCTGGGCAGTCCTTTTCCTGGACTCTGGGCAGGACCAATGTCCTGTGGGCCCACAGCATGCGAGGAGCAGCACTTAGGAGAATGCCACCTTCATGCTACCCTGCAGACTTGCTCCAAGTGCCACTTGGCAGAACCATAGCATGCAATCCTCAAGGTTCATAGTAAAAGGCAGAAAGGTTTCCAGCTCCTTTTTGACTCATATAGCACAATTTTAAAGTCTTTAAAGTCAAAACATACCAATCACATCTTATCCAATTGCATTTTCTCTCTGGAAAGAGTAAATGCAGCCTCTGTGAAGCCTAACATACTGTACGTAGACAATGAGAGGTTCCTGTAAAGGCTCACTGAACTGTATTTAATAGGTGTTCGCCCTGGGGATGATAACTAGTCACTGTACTTGTGAGACGTGCAAAATGTCAGGGGAATATAGAGAAGTGTTGTGTTCAGGAAGCGTGTGATGTGACTAATAGAGTATGACAAGGGGTGTGGTTATCATGAGATATTTACCTCCCTTCAGTGCCTTCATGAGACGTGAGAAAATAAGTATCTCCCTCCTCTCCCTGTCTCTCAGGAACATGTTTATTCACTTAGAACTAAACTTCCAAACTTTATCATACTGCTCTTATTAAAAGCCCTTTTGGGGCAGTTTCTCAGGAAGGAAGTTTCTTACAAGATTCTAAATCTCTGTTCCAGCTGAGTAATGCTGGACACAGAATTCAGTTTACTTCACAGCAAACAGTTTATGGAAAAGCTAAGTTCTTGACCAAAACAATGTATTTCAAGCAAGTGTAAAATTTCTTTGGTGTTTGAATAGGAGGTCCACATAGAGGATGGGCTACTCTGATCTCTGATTCTCATGGGAGACCACCCAGCTCCCTGTGTCTGTCTTGGTGTGAAACCTCAAGGCAAGGAGGAAGGAATGAGTAGCCAAGAAGCCAATTGGCATCTGCCTGTAATATTTTCTTTCTAGATGCAAAGGTAAGAGAAAAAGAACATGCTTCTCTGAAGAAAACAGAGATGAAAGAAAGAATGGGGGAATCAGGGAGAAGAGCACTGGAGGGGTGTTAGAGTAAGGGCATGAAAGGTAAGTGTTGGAATTTTAATCAAAAGATGGAACAGTAGTAAATGAGAGAGCAAGGTAGAGAGAGAGAGTAGAATGAAATGGACTTTCAGGTTGGAAGAAAGGGAGCCCAGAGCCTGGAAAAGGACATGCTACTGTGAGACGATTGAGGCATAACTTCAGTTTAAAGAAAGTGAAAATCAGCTAAAGGAAATGTTAATGGAAATTAACAAACTGGGCCTGACAAGAAATAGAAGGGCAAGAGGAAAGAAGCAGAAAAAAAAAGATAATAAACATTAGGAAGAAAAAAGGAATGAGAAGTAGATAAAATATTTTACCCATTACTTTTTTTGTTTTGGTCTTGTTTGTCTCCCAGAATATCTCATGGTGAAATAAATGGAATTTTATTTCCCAAGGAAAACAGCCATTTAAAATAGAAAGAGTGTTGTGTACATAACCCAAATTTTACCCTTCAACTCCAACATCCAATCCATGCGTGACCCTTCATTTCCACTAAATATTCACCATGCAGACTCTGATCTAGATAGATTAACACCTGTAGGTATCTCAAGCCACAAAATAGGGCTCAACTCCTCACAACAATAAAGCCAGCAAATAAATTCATTCATTCACAGATTTTCCTGCAGATTTTGCATAATGATTCTGCAGAACTGAATATCAGGTTGGTTTGGGGTTTTTTTCCCTTTTTACTCATTGCAACATCAGGAGACACAATGTGTGACAAAACCAGGAAGCAGCTGGTTGTAACAGACAACTCTATCTGCATTTCTCTCCCCCTCACACCTCATGACAGAACAATTCTCATCACTATCAACAGCACCCACATTTTCATATCCATGTTAAAAAAACCCAGATGCATCTATATAACATGCCCAACAGTTGCTAAATACACAGATGCAACAGCCAAAGAGTTGGGCTTCAGGACCTCAAGCTCATGAACACGAGAACCAGCTGCAAGATTAAAACATATAAATTGTGCTGAGGCAAATACCCATGACTTCAGAACTCTGAAAATTGTTGCCTTCTTCAGGTTAGAGACCGCACTTGTGGGGGAGAGTGTGGGAAGTTCCAGATCAATGGATGACCCTGGCAGGCAGGTAGGCAGCTTCACAATTACAAAGACAGAGCCTGTCCCTGCTTTCTTCCTACAGAAGAACAGACCAGGCTTTGGGGATGTCTCTGCTTAGCTGTAGCAAGAACATCCCTTAACAACAAGATGCGTATTTTGACCAGTGCTTAGGTCTAATTAAGGTAAAAGGGCTAATTTTGTATCAGAATATTGTGCTAAAATCTGTACCAGCAAGACTGCTTACAGTCAGTAGCATTCCAGCACTTTCTTCTATATGGTATTAGCAAACCACTCTAGGAAAGCTTGAATAACTGCAGACTGAGGCTACTTCCCATATGAATCATTTCTTGAAATAAAGACTGGTCTGTCTTCACTGGAGCAGAAACCAGATAGAAACAGTCATAGAACCATATCCATCACAGGAGATTAACTACTAGTGTGAGGCATTATGAGATTTCTGAATGTTCCTCAGTCTGGGACCAGACCCAAACCATGGCAGTGAGTAGAGGCTGATACAAGGAACTCGGATCAAGAAGCCATGAGCAAACACATGCTAAACATTTAAGAGACATCCACATTTATGCTGAAAGCACAAAGAACTTAACTTGCAATAGCAAAGTAAAAAATGAAAGATGCACCTTTTAAAAAACAATCAAATGAGAAATCTTTCTGGTTTTTTTTTTTTTATTAAATACCTACATACAACAAGATATTTTCATTAAATTTTTTCTTGAGAACTGTACCTAAAGCACACAGAAATAAATAATGAAAACACTGGTTATTAAGGAGAATTAATGCAACAGCAGAACCAAATGGTTTAGTGATAGAAACCCTTATTACAGAACTACCCTGCACAACACTGATTGATCCCATATTCAGCTATCCAAATAAAATATGACATTACTGTGTTATCTGAAACTTTCACTGGCTCAACAGACTCCTTAGACAGGGCCTAGTTACCTGGTTAGATTGTAATCCTTCAATAAAGAATGGCAAGGCAGAGCTATGCATGTCTGTAGAGACTCACAGATTCAGAAATTTTTTATGGGATGGGACCTGAGTGCCTATTTAATGATTGTGGTGTGTGCTCAGCTTGAAATACAGTTTTTTTAAACTCTTCTTTAACCAAGCAGTTCACTTATCAGGAAATGAAATGCTCTGGTAATGAGGAGACATAACGCATAAGTGACACACAAGCTTCCTATCATGTTTACTCATTACGTGTGTAATGACATGGAGCTCTACAAGCAGCACAAAAGGTGGAGTTTGGCTTCCTGTGGTGCAGATGCTCCTGACTGGAGTTTGTTGTGTCTAATATTTCCCTTCAGATTTTGCCCTGAGTACTCATCAAATCCTCTATATAGATGGATTCTTTGGTGTAGAATACTGCTAAACTCATATTGCAATCTTTTCTCCTGAAGGAGTATCAATAAGACTCACTTGGACTCTAATAATCTTAAAAGTTCTACACTTCTCCATTCAAAGTGGCTAGCCAGTTCAAAATCTAATGAGTATTCTCATGTTAGAAAACTAGGCTAATTCTACTAAAAAAAAAAATTGTCAAACTAAGTTGTTAATTCCTGAAGGGATTGCTGTCTGTAGATTCTGAGACACTATTAGAGATAGCTATTTCCTTATACATGATATGTTGTAGAGCTGGGGCCCTGGTAATCCACATTATCTACATTCCAATCTAAATAATCTGGTCTTCTTGAGAGGATTGGAAAAGTTTTGTAAAGAGGACCTAATTTTCAGCAGGATCAGGATGACTTCTACTGGC
>QWTY01023007.1:0-16873 GCA_008033365.1 Pseudorectes ferrugineus
CCTACTTCAAAGTGCTGGTGTAAGATCCCCAGATTTTAGAAAAAATGCTGTAAGAATCATTAATGGATAGCAGAAGCTTACAAGGATCCTTGCCATATTCATTTTGATTGTGTGTGTGTGTGGTTGAAATAATTTCTTCGTAACTTAATAATTAAGTCATATCAGATTATCCTAGTGTGACCTTTGCAGAACTGGAGAAGTAGAGAGTTGCTGATATTTTTGCAGTTAGTAACATAATAATAAAACAGGGTGATATGCTGTGTGGTTTATGCTGAGTGGAGGGGACAGATGAATTTCTTATTTCACACTGCTCTAGACACAAGAAATCTTTTGTCTTGTATCACTCAAAACAGCTTAACATTTGGTTTCCAGAGAAACCAGTTACTTATAAAAACTGATTGACAGCTAATTAGACATAAATTTCTTCCCAGAAGACTCAGTCAGCTGCTTGTTTGGGTTGAGCACACGTGATACTTATTACTTCCTATTTTTCATCCAAATCCAGCAGCTGGTACCTTGTGACTCACAAGCAGGCCAATTCATTCTTGCAGTTCTTCACTGCCTTTTCCCATTAACACAGTTACACGGAAACTGCACATCAGTTGGTATTTTCCAGTACTTAGACTTAAGTGTCTGTACCATGAACTCTGGGGTTTTTTCCCTATTTTCACTCTGTATTGTTATGAAAAACACTGTCTGATCAAAATCTCAGTTCACCAAAACGGTGTTGAGAACAGCTAAACAAACTTCTACCATGTCATGGCCCCGAGCAAACGCTCCAGAATATATTCATGTTCGGAAAAAAGCCAAAAATTGAGGATTTCATTTAGGAAGGACTTTCCTGTGCAACTGAGAGAGGACCAAATACCATGCATAGATGAAGTTACACACTGACTTACATAAAGGGAATTTAAGAAGTTAAGCTAAGCTACAGATGTCTGCACTTCACCCATCCTGCCTGACATAAGCAGTTGCTCTAATGGATTGAACAGCAACAGCTTTCCCATGTGAATGATGTTTGACTGAAACACGAAAGATTTTCCAACTGCAGCCTATTTGTCCACAACAGGAAAACTAGTCAGTATTTCAGGTGAATTAGAAACTTTCCTCCCCAAATAACAGATTTTCAAACCCAAGCCTTATGCTGACATACAATTCACAAAACTCATGACATCAGTGTTGGACCTGTAAGGTTATCACTGATATTTCTGCTTTGCAAATATAAGTAATGTCCAGGTGTTAGAAAAAACAAGTTATTTGTTGATGGAATTGCCTTGTTAAAGTCTAGGGCTTAACACACTTTAACGACCTAAGACCTAGCAGAGGTTAACAAGTCTGAGAAAAAAGGATGCCCACTGGCAGTGGACACAAAGAATGCAGAATTTATGGGCCATCTGGCAAGAACTCCCAAGATAAGGAAGAAACTAATAAAGCCAACTCAGCAACTGTGCTGAAATCAGCTCCAACTGGCTAAAAGGTAATTCTGGCAGGGGGAGATCTGCAACCACTGACTCAAAAAACCCACCAACAAGAAGAGAAAGACTGAGCATGCAGACTTCTTAGCATGAGAAGTGAGAGAATCATTAACCAATAGAAGACAGAATACTAATTATTAAGAGAACTATGTAACTTGTAGCCAGTGAACACTAATGTCTTTGCTAAAATGTGTAAGTAGTTAAAAGTTTTGGCGTGCTTGATCTGCGGAAACCTCCACCTTGCACCCTGTGCAGAATAAGCAACGTCTCCTTCCTAAATTAGACTCTGTGTCTGTGTTTAGAGAGCTCCTAAAACCGGCAACACCTCTCTGCAGACATTCCAAACGCACCTGGACGCGTTCCTGTGTCACCTGCTCCAGGTGACCCTGCCTTGGCAGGGGGTGGGACTAGGTGATCTCCAGAGGGCCCTTCCAACCCCAAACACTCTGTGATTCTGTCATAGCCGAGGCACAGCACCAGCGCTTTTGTGACAGTGGTGCCCCAAGTGCTGCCATCGAGAACCCAGAGGTTTCCTGGCCTCCACAGGAGCTGCCCGAGCCTGGGGACAGCCCCCAGGGGAGCCCTGTTACAGCGAGGGGCTCCCCTGCCCTCCTCGACCCCCCTCAATGCAAGGGGCCATGTTCACCTCACCCAGCGCGGGTCCAACTGGGTCCGGTAAGGCTCTCCCACACACCCAGCCTCACCCTACGACAGTTCACTCCTCTCATCACGCGAGGTTTCTCCTCTTTCAAAGCACCTCTAAAGTAAAATAACCGAGGAAACATCGACACTCTTACTTCAGCAGCATCCGCGGGCTCAGGCGCCATGCTGAGTACTGGCAGCGCGCCGCCATCTTGGCGCGGCACCGCCCTCACGGGAGGGGAGGTTCATGTCCCATCCTGTGCCCTCACCCAAAATGGCCGCGGGCGCGTCCGTCCATCCCTGAGGCGGGATCAGTGCTGAGGGCGCGGGGCGTGGAGGCGGCCGCGGATCCCTGTAGAACGCGGCTGGAGCCCGGGCAGGTACCGCGGGGATGGGGTGGGGGAGGGTGAAGGGGGGCCTCGGGTTCTCCACGCGTGGGGGAACAATACCCGGCTTGGGTGGGTTTTGGCAGGGCCGGTCCCTGGCTGGGGAGTGTCCTCCCCTCCCTGAGAGGGAGAGCAGGCTGTGGGGAGGTGGGAGTAGGTGCAGGATTGGGAGGTAAAGAAAAATGAGCTCTGTAAAGAAAATTCACCTGATGTGTGGTCCTGACTTGATGGCTGTTGGTGAAGATTTCAAGGTGTTCTTTCCAATGGCTTTTGCTGGCTCGCCCTCAACCGAGAGCTTGGAGGAAGCATGAGAATGTTATTTTGATGCTAGAGATCAGTTCAGTGTCAAACCAGACAAATTCAAGCAAAATTGAGTTAATAGCAGCCCAAAAATACCTCTTTCTCTGTAATCATAACATTGTTGTAGTAAAACTTTTGCATTCGCTTAAAGGCGCATTTATGATTTATTTATTAAATGTAACTTTAGAAGCTGCTTTGGTGCTTTTTATTCCAAAGTCCGTCTCTTGCAAGCAACAGCCTGTGAGAGACAATGTCATTGATGTTGAGTGTCCAGCATTAAACCAAGATTGGCATTTGCTTGGTTGAACTTAAATTAATGTACGGGGAGATATCAAAGTTTGTATTAATGCACTTAACTGATATGTGTAAAAATTATGTTTTAAGTAGGGTGTAATATCTGTGAAATACAACCAGATTTCTGCAGTGATCTCGATGTGTTTGAAAGCAGGCGGGAGAAGGCATTGTACATGCAGAAATATTTTCCGGTGTATTGAGAGCAACTCACAGGAGTCATTTGAAAATTAAAATTTGATGCTTGACATCCGGAGGAGATGGAGCACGTCTTATGCATAAGTGCTTTTGGCTCTTTCGGTTTCATATGCTCTCAGATGTATTGCTAAGAGATTAAAATCAAAGTCGTGGGTGCTTTTTGTTTAACTGAAAAGACCTGGCTAAATCTGCGCCCCTGGAGCTTTGTATCCAAACTTCCAGAATTGCAGGAGTGTCTTCTTGCATCCAAGAACAGCAGAATAACTAAAGGACTGAAAATCACTTACTTGCCATTTGTAAGAACTTGGATGTGCTCAGACCTGCTCTCTCCGTGTTTTTCATGGTTATTCAAAACCTGATGAATGTTGGCATTTTCTGGAAACCTGTTATCACGGGCAGCTAACAGCAGCTTAATGCCAGCCTCCTGGAACTGGTTCTGTAGGACAGGCTGCCCAGGGAAGTGGTGGAGTCACCATCCCTGGAAGTGTTCAAAAAACATGTAGGTGTGGTGCTTAAGGACATGGTTTAGTGGTGGACTGGGCAGTGCTGGATTAGTGGTTGGGCTTCATGATTTTAAAGGTCTTTCTCACCCTGAACAACTCTGATTCTATGCTGTAAAATAGTTAAAACGTACTGAAAATGCTGCATGGGATTACCCAGCTCTTACTGGTTTTAATCAGTACCTTTCTTTTTAGCCTCTACTGTTGGTTTCTGCCTAGGCTGAAGGCATGGTCTTGTTGAGGACAGAGAAACATACTTGTTGGAAGCTCCTCCTTGTATTCTTGAGGTGGCTTGGAAGATGGGAATGGCACCTGTGGCGTTATGGGATGCTGGCAGGGTTTGGCTGTAGCTGGTGTGTCATCAGGGGTGCGAGACCCCCTGTCAGAGGGGCAGAAGGCTGCGCTGGCCTGCCCCAGCTCCCAGACAAGTCCTTCACCCTTTGAGCTTGCAGGAAAAATGCTGTCAAAGAGATTTCCATTCCTCTTGCTGTTTTATTTGTTTGAAGGGCTGCATGAATTAGCAACAACATTGTTCCGGGTTCTTGTTTTTCACATTTTTCTTCTGGAATCTGATTATACTAGAAAGAGACTTTTACCCCCAAAATGAGAACTTTCTTCCAAGAGTGCAGATTCCTGTTGTTGTTATGCAAGTCTCCACTTGACAGTTTTACTTTGTGGTTGTTTTCAGTGTACATATTGCTCTTCCTGTGCAAAAAGACTGTGTTCTTACCCTGGACATCTTTTATAGTCTAGATTAAGACTTGGTAAGTCCTGAAAAATGCTAGGAAGGGGAACTGGTGGTATCATCAATGATTTAAAATTCTTACCTTTTTTTTTTTTTTTTTTGGTCCAGTGAGGTTTCATGAGTCAGACTGGGCTGTTGGGAGTTTCTTTTGAAGATGTACATGTTGGTTGAAAAACGCACGAGTTCCCATCTTCATCTAAAGAGGTCGCCTGGCATCCGATCCTGGTCTCTCTGTGTTGGTAAGACCACAGCATTCCTCAGCTTATTTCAGAGCTTGCTTTAAGGGAGGATGGTCACTGAATAAATTCCTGGAAGAGCCCCTAGTGAAATGCCTGCCTGCCAGTCGTTTTCCTTTCCAGAAGAGGAATGATTGTGCTTTGAACTCTTCCTTTATCATAGCCACTAAATGAGTCTGAAGCCTCAGCGTGGCAGTTTCACTGTGGGACTGGTCATTTTTCAGTCTCATCTGGAGAACCTCAGAGGCTCGTGGATGGAATTTTAAGGGAGTCCTGAAAGATCAAGAACAGAAAGTTTATTATGTGCCATGCAGCAGTATAAATGTGAAGCTTCTGAAGGGGCTGTTTAGTTAGGTTGAAAAACATCTCGATTTTCAGGAATGGCAAACTGCAGTGTGGCCATGCTGGGGTTGGATGGTGCGTGTGGTTGATGGTGAGCTCCTAGGGACACTGTGTATGAAATGGGAAGTCACACAGGATGTTCTGAAAGGCATCTTTATAAACACTACTGAATATGCAGGAAAAATTAACTTGTTAGGATTGTACTGAGAGAGCTGGTGGGGCAAATCTGGCATATCCTGCTTTCCAGCTGAGTAGATCTCACTGCAGTAACACCACAACGTTGTCATTGCTTTCAGGGATGTTGTTGAGAAGACCTTTGCAGTTGCAGCAGCCTCTGGGGCATGGAATTCAGATGCTTCCTCCTCTCTAAGAGAAAGGAGCTGGCAGTTTCTGACACAACTTTACTGCAAAAGTTTTCTTTTGGCTCCATGGAGCACTTAAAGGGGAAAATAACTGTTGCAAGGTTTGTGTCAGCATGCTCCAAGTTGTACTGTGCTGAGAGGAAGTATGATGTAATGGTTAGATTGAGTCCCTCTGAGGTTCCCAGTTGTGTCACAAAATTCTTATTTCTGACCCCAGCCCCTGTGCTTTTAATGTCTTTGCAGAATGGAAGTTTTTTCATACTGAGTTCAGAGAAAAAAATAACTTGACTTTCGTATAGTGATTTTATGTTGCAATCACATTTGTCCTTTTTTTGAAAAGTGATGTTTTTCATCAGGGAATTTTAGATGCTTTTTGAGCTGCTTATTTGTCCTAATTCTCTCCTCTTTCCTCCTAGGAATAGCCTCCATAGGTTTGGCTGCTGCTTATTATAGTGCAGGTAATGACCTATCACTTTTTGGGAAGAATTGTTTCTTTCCTGTTGATCTGTTTTTCATGCTGATGACTCCTCTGCAGCTTCTGTTTGACCTTA
Organism: Pseudorectes ferrugineus; assembly: GCA_008033365.1. Taxonomy (NCBI): domain Eukaryota; kingdom Metazoa; phylum Chordata; class Aves; order Passeriformes; genus Pseudorectes; species Pseudorectes ferrugineus. Next base: position 6,029 of record QWTY01023007.1, read on the forward strand.
CAGAGGTAGTGGAGGTACCTCTCCCACTTTGTGGTGTGAATAATAAAACCAATAATAACTCTGTGACTTGCTGTGCTTTAATGCTCCATCTCTTACTCAGCCTCCTTTTCCATCTGCAAGTATTTTTAATAATGGTATTTAGTACTCTGTGGCATTTTGTACTTTGAGTGTTTTATAAATGTGATTAGCTGGTCCTCACAGCTCTCCTGGGAAGACATAGAATGATTGTTTGACACCATAACGAAATGATTACTTTGCCTTTGACGGAAGTTCTCTGTTTCTCTGGAAACTGTCACATCATCACTAGCAGAGATTACTCATCCAAGCACCTTTAGAGATCAGACAGCTACTGCTGCTTCCTCCCCCTGCAGTACAGCAGACTGCACCAAATGCCAGCTGTCTTTCCATCAATGGGATTTATCCTGGAAGCTGCCCTGTGATTCTCGTGCTGCATCCTGTTAACGTCAAATTTTAAAACTTAATAGTGTGTAGGAATGTGCTACCAATATAACCCACGTATTTTTATTTAAAGAGCAAAATGCAGTGAAAGCTGCTGGAGCCACCAGCTAAATCAGCCTTGTTTTTCTTAAGACATTGCAACAAAGTTTTCTGAAACAATCCTGAGCACAGTTCTACTGTACCTTCAGATAAAAGCCTGAGTGAGCAAATTGTTCAGGCTGTGACATGTAAACATTTCCAGGACATGAAATGCAAATGTTTGTTTGTCAAGAGGACCAACTGCTTCCTTTAATGCAGAAACATGTTTGCTTCATTTAATTTTCATTGTCCTTATCCTTGTCCTCTGCAGCACAAATATTTGGTGTTTGACAGCAGGTTGGCAGTTTGGTGGATGCCTTTTAAGATGCCTTTGCTTGTAGAGAAGAGAAAGATGTGATGTTACAACCTTGCCAATAATACATATGCTTATAATTCTGTGTGGTTTGAAGCCCAGCGTGAATGAAGTCTCTGAAAAATACGAAGACTTTCTGTATTTTCATCCTGGGAAAGAGCTGTAAAATAGCTTATCGTACAACTAAAGGCAAAAATGTTCCATCAGAGAAACCTTTTCTCCTTTTGTTGCTTTTAAAGGGAGCATGTTGCTTTCAGGATTGTTTGAATACCAACGAAGGGGAAAAAAAAGCTAAATTTGTGCATTTTTTGCATTGTTCAGACAGCTTGGCATGGAAGATCTTCTACATGGCCGGGTGTTTCTTTGTGGCAGCACAGAATCTGGAGCAGTGGGAGGTAAGATGCTGAACTCAGGAAATGAGGGTCTGTGAGTAGGAAGCAGTTGGCAGACGCTGATTCCAGCAGCCCCACACACTTGCTCAGTCCAAACAGACACATTATGCTTTTGGTTTTGAGGAAACCCTCTGGGGCTGCTGTACTGGGACTAGAATTAGAGCAATAATTCTTCGACTACACAAGCAGGAAAATGTGAAGCTAAACATATGGGTATTTTTAAGGGGAGACTTGCCCCAAAATGTTCTGTCTTATATAAAAGAGGGAGGATAACCAGCACATTCAGCTGCACAACATGATTTTGAACTTACCCTTCAAGCTAATGACAGAGAAACCATTAAATAAAGGAGCTCTAACCTTCCAGGCTGCTCAGCTGTTTTCCTCTGGGACAAGCTGGTTTAGAATCTTGTGCATGTTGATTTGTTGGGAGCAGGACTGAGGGCAATAAGCAGAGCAATAAGCCACCTTGTCACCATGCTGACCTGAGTTGTGTTAGAGTGAGCAACTCACCTAAAGAGAATGAGGTCCTCTTTTCATCGACTGTCAGGGATATTTGAGATCTGTGTAAGCCTGGCCCACAGAGCACAGCACTGGAATGTCAAAATTCACCAGAAGTGAAAATTACAGGAGTTACAAGGTAGTGTTCGAATTTTATTCCAGGCAAATTTTTCATTACATGAGGAATGTGGCAAGACGGACAATGAACCCACTTTTAACTCCCTTCTAGAAGTCACACAGGAGATATGGTAAAGCTTCTGTTAAAACCAAGAGCAAGATTGTGCTTTTCACAGTCTAATAATAGAGGAATGTCTCTAAACTAGCTGTGTGGTTTTCTGTTACCAAGATTTTTTTCCCACAGAACTATTTGTATTTTACTTTGAAGCATAGCTATTGATGGTGTTTTCAAGAAAACCTTAATTTTTATTTTTCAATTTTACAGGAAGCTGTATTTGATAAGAACAAGGGAACACTCTGCCTAAAAACATTCAATCTCTACAAGAAAATACTGACCTTGTCAAAAGGAGGCAATGAACAAGGTGAGAAGGCAGCATCTGTTGTAGAAAATGTGGTGAGCAGCAGAAGAGATGGATATGTGCCCATTTAATAGCTTCTCTGGAGTTCTGTACTCAAATTAAGTCACATCTGCTTCCAGATCTGCTTTGTTCCCAAGCAGCAGATGTAACAACCTGCTTCTCAGGGCCCAAATGCTTTTTCTCAGTGTGCTGAATACATCTTGTTAATTATTCTAATCCAAGGTAACTAGGCCTACACACTGCTTTCCATAATAATCTTAGCCATTCCTCTGGGATGTTAATGTGCAGGTTTACCTTTCCCTTGGCTAGCCTGCTTGGCAGCTGGAACTGGTGGAAAAACTTAAATTTTGGATCCAGAAGTTGAGATTCCTGTAATCTCATCTGCTTTGGGGAGCAGGCAAATGTTTAGGTATCATATGCAAAGGCATGTTACATCCTGTAGATATAGAATATGCATTTAAAGCAGCATGTTCAGGAGGCTCAGTTTAATGCAGTATGTGGTGTCCTTTGGGCTTCCTGTTGGATTAACAGAAGTTGCAGTGTAGCCTGTGAGTTGGTTGAGTCACGGTGAGTTGGGAGTTCTGTTGCAAACAAGGATCCTGTATTCTATCGCAAAAGTAGGATCCTCTTCCATGTCAGTTTTTATTCTACTTCCTGCTGTAAATTGAACCAGCTCTCAATAAGCTCAGAAGAGTGGCCAAATTTGGAATGACCTTAAGCTGAATTGGTTTTTAAACAGTTCATTTTGGAGATGGGAGATAAAAGATATAGAGAGAAGGATGTTTAATGTTTCTGAACTTTCCTTTAGGATACATGTTTACGTTGGGGAGCTGAGGACATCTCTTCCTCTTTGATAGTATCTGGTTTAGGTACCATTCATGTGAGGATGCAGAGATCAGCAGGTGCTCTGAGCAGTTAAATATTTCAATATTTGTTCAGTCTCAGTGAACTGAACACCTGTTTGCCTACTCTGTACAGAAAAATAGTTAAAACTGCCATTAAAGCAAGTGGGAAACAAAAGTAATAAAGGGTTGCTTCTCAGTGCCTGGCAGGCTGTGGATCTTGTTCCTTAGGGCCTGTACCAGCTGCAATGTGCTGCAGTCACACCTGTGGGTGTTTCTTTTGCCCGGGCAGCTCAGCAGCCGTTTGCTGCTGCAGGACTGCCCCGGCTGTGTGGGATCACAGCAGTGGTGCCCAAGAGCAGGGTGCCCATCACCCAAGGCACCAGTGGCAGTGCTGAGGCTTTGCAGTCGTGCTAACAGCTGCCTTGTTTTCCCCATCTGGTTGCAGTCGTGGCTATGCTGAACGAGATCCGCGACGTGAACGTGGAAGAGGAGACCGTGCGCTATTTTGGGAAGGGTTACCTGGTTGTGCTGCGCTTTGTCACTGGATTCTCACACCCGCTCACTCAGAGCGCAGTGTTGGGCTGCAGAAGGTGCAGTGGGGACTTTTTAAAATTAGAATGTGTAAGGTGGGAAGTGCCAATCACGTGGGTCAGTAATTGCCAACTATTATAACTAAGCTCAGTTTTCAAACTTGCTGGTATGACCTTATGTTATTCAATTTAACCTTTTAAACCCCATAATGTTTTCGTTTGCAGACATTTGGGTAACACAATCTATCAGGATCATATTTAGATATCTAAGATCCCTTTAGTGCTGCATGTCTGCTGGAGTTGCCTTTTTCAGCTATGCAATGGCAGAGGGGATTAATTCTACTTTGCAAACATTCGGTGTATTAGTTAACAGAAAATGTATCTTAAGCATTGATAGTAAGGAACTTTGCAGCAGGGACTGGGGAAAGGACTGATTTGTTTTGATGTGGAAGGAATGGCTTGGTGGGGCATGCTGTCAGCCATACTTTGCCCATATGACTTTCCCTCTAGGCAGTTATTCTCAGGAATTAGCATGCCTGTTCTTGTCTTGTCAGCACCACAGCTCCACTAACTTCCATTGTTTCTTCTTTTCCACAGTGATGTGGAAGCAGTTGCCAAACTCATTACTAGTTTTCTGGGACTGGACAGAGTAGAGACCCCACAAGATTTCTCCCAGAGCAGCGAAACAGAGGCAAGTGATGCAGATGAACCACAGGATAAATACTGATAGTCATTGTGAACTGAAGCAAGCAGAGGCTTTCAAACATCTGGAAAATATTCTGATTGTTCTTCAGAAAAAGAAATCCCTCACAACCTTGACCTGGGCATTTCTCAGCATGTGCATTTACAGTGGGAGGAATCTGTCTTAGGGCACATTGTTTAGTGCTAAACTGCTTCAAGACCCTGCATGTGGACACTGCTGGCTTTTGAACTTTGTCAGCTCATCAAACTTGTCTAGGAATAGTTATTTATTAACGAATTGGCTTGAAATAATTACTTTTCCATTAATGAAGTGACAATACAGATGTGAACTTCTGCTTACTGCAAACATTTGCTGCAGGTACAGTATATGAAATGTAGAAGAGTTGAATTTATAACTCATAACACAATGCTTTGAGATTTTCCTTTCAATATATGCAATTAAGGGATGCAGAGTAGTGGCACTTTTATGTTCTCTACTACTGACTTGCCATTGGATATCTGTGGAAATTAAAGTCAGAGTGCCTCTCTTGGAATTCTAAACATCAGGCTGATCAACCCGTAACGTTGTCTTAACTTATCTCGGACTCACCAAGGAGCCATAAATAGTAAAGGAAAAATGATCTTTGGGATGTTCTACCTTAATCCCGTTCGGCTTAACTTCTGGGCAGGACAGAATAATCTTTCTCTAGACCTCAATGTTTACTATTTAAACTGTGTATTTAGAAAGGAAGCAGGGACATGTGTAACTTTAGGTAGGGAAAAGACTGATGTCAAACAAGATGGTAGCCTAGAGTTGTTTCGTATTTCCTCACTTGAAATGATACCGAAGTGCTAAATAATAACTTTTTTAAGGTAGCTGGCATACATTCAATGTTTGACTTGTACCTGTGTTTTACTCCAAGTGTGTGGTGTCCTCTGTTCTGACCAATGATTTCACCAATAGTTAAAACATAATTTTTTTCAAGGTATGTCTGAAGTAAAAGCTACCTCTTAGTCAACATATTCTGTCTAGAACTAGAACTCCATCCTGTGTACATCAACATATCAGTACAAGAAAAAAATTGTAAAAAGCTGAAAGTTCCTTCAACATGCTACAGCTGCTTGTACTGAAGTTCAATAGGTTTTATTTAGGAATCTTAAGGTCTTTAGACATGATTTAGAAAATATTTACACAGTTACTTATAGGAGATCTCAACAGGGTACGGGGTAACTGTGTTGTCTGCTTTCACAGTGGGCCAGCAGGAAATGTCTCCCGGCAGCAGTTTCTTCAGGATTTAAAAGAGCCTGTGTTCTTGTTTCCAATCACTCTACCTCTACAGAGAGAAGGCTCTGAAAAGTTTTTGGTAGAAGCCACATCCTGTTTTGTGTTCCGGCTTGGTCTGAAGCTGAGCACTCGCTCATCAGAGAACAGGTTGTACCAAAATTTCCCTTCCAGCCATTCAGACCTAGGATGTGAGCTGAGAGGCAAAGGCTCGTGCTGTCAGTGGGAAGGTACTCACACTGCAGCAGGGAGATAGATGGCTGTTGGTGCAGCTTGTCTGCAGCACAGAAGTGGGTCTGTTTCCTTTAAATAAGATTAAAAACTTGTAATCACATCAGGTATCAATACAGACCTCTGCTGTGTATTAATGTGGGAAAATTAGGTTGCAGGCAGTTAGCTAACTTTGCCTTTATTCTGAAGCACAGCTGTAAGCTAAGCATAATCACCAAGCCTGTTTAAAAAATACTGCAGGGTGTTACACTTGTAGAGTTCCTCATTTAAATCCACCGTAATGTATACCCCAGGTGATGCTCATTTTAGAGAGAGGAGAATGAGATTGGGGATTTGGAGGACTCTTTTATTCCCCCACAGTGTAAAATGAGAATGGTGAGTGTTCCAAGCACTTCCAGTAAGAAGTACTGTCCTAGAGTATGTAATGGCATAATGGAAGCACAAGGGCTCAGCCTGTGGTAACTGCTGCCTTGTACCAAGGATATTCAGAGGGCATTCGTGGTATGCATTGCACTTACTCTGAGCCCATGGAGTGGACCATGGATAAACAGACAAAACTACCTGCCTTTAGTCTCAGCTATACTGGCTTTCATTTGTATTCCCGTGAGAGCTGACATTCCATGGAAGATATAAACCATGCTGTAGTTTTGCAGTTAAAAATCAGCTTTTGAAAGGTACGTCTGCACTGCATCATGTGTCCTCCTTCTGCTGAGCTATAGTGCATCCCATCCAGCTTGCTGTGCATTCATGGTGTTAGTCATGTGTATACTTATGGACTATGCAATATCTTCTACAAAGTCTAAAACAATGGAAGGAAAACTCAGAATCTATAGAAAGGGGAATGACCCATAGTAAGGTACAGTGTAACTTGAAATACATCCTGTGGAGTAAGTTGCATGTTGGGTTGATGTGCAGTGATCCCCTCTTTAGAGGTGTTTTCTATTCCACTCAACACCTCGGTATCCTGCTGCAGTAGGCAGGAGGGGGATGGCTGCTGCCATGCACTGTGTGTCTGAGAGGAATATTTTGACTCCTCAGCCTTTCACTTGGAGCAGCTGGTGCCATCCTCTCTCATGCCATTTCCATTTTGCATTTGGCAGCTGTCACTGTAGCAACAAGTACAGTTTCAATGGGAGCCTGAGTTCTGTAGTCTGAGCTAATGAGGGCCCTGAGGACATTCTGCCAGGCTGTGGGGCTGTGTCAGGCACTGCTGGCTGATGCACCCGAGAGCTTCCCGTGGCACTGATCTATCTGAGCCTCTCTGAGCTTGGAAATGGGACACAGCACCAATGTTACCACAGGCTGATGGAGTTTTCTCTTGTATTTCTCTTGATCCACGTTTGGAGCTTCTTTTGCCCTCAAAAACTTTATCGTTTGTAGTTGGAAGACATGGCCAGATGCAATGCAGTAACTGTGCATGTACAATTAACTTGCAATTGCTGTTCACATGGATTTGGTTATGGCAATGTCTGTGCACTCCTCAGCGATGTGATCAGCTTGAAGAACTGTGGAGAGCAGGTGCTAACTCAGGACAGGTGCCACTCTTCCCTCTTGGGACAAGTCCTCTCTCATCCTTCTCTTCTGCCTCTTCTCGCCATTCTGCCGAAGGCTTTTCTGGATGGTTTTCCTCACTTCTCTTAGGCCCAGCAAAGTCAAAGGCCCAGTAAACAGAGCCTTCCATGTGCCTGGTGTAAAGTGACTTGTGCTCAAAGGAATTATGTGAAAGACTAGTTTGGGTTAGGAAATTAGGTACTCCTAGAAGACTATTTCAGCAGATGTAGTCATTAAGTTTTGCATCTCAGGCCATCTAGAGACTTGTACCTGGACAGCTGTAGTTTGCATGACTTATAAATTATTTAAAAACCTGGATAGCAGACCTTAGGTTAGATCTAACACCCTGACCCCTAAAACCAACCCCTTCTGTCATGTCCTTTACCATAACTGTATGTAAGTGCCACTTGGCAGATGGTTCAGCTTATGCTTGAGCAGCACAGTGGCAGCTCCTCGCACGGCTGTGGTGGGATGGGATTGTGGCCTTGGCTGCTGCAGTGAGCAAAAGCCAGAGTGCACCTGCACAGAGGGAGAGCAGTGCTTTATGTAAGGTGTAACCTCATATTCCGGTACTTCACAGTGAAATATTCCATACCTAGCATCAGTTGTGCAAGTCTCAAAGAAAATCACAATATTTATAGTTGAGATCTGACTCTTGGGCTGTACTTATGAAGCTAGACAGATACCAAAACCTCAGCTGGCTTACATAATAAATAAAGTGCTAGTTCTGACAGTGTCGTAGATTGCTGGGAGGCAAAAATACTTCTGGAAAGTGTTTAGAAATTGCTTTTTTTTTTACTTTAAAATTGCAAGTAGAATTTCAGCAAGGCCTTGTTGTACTGTCTTTTTTTAAAAAACGTTCATTGACAAAACCAACTTTGATAACTTGTTCTGCATCACTGTAGTATTTTGTATTGTTTTTAATTAAAATTATTAAAATATTAATGGCTGTCTAAATTATTACTTGGAACAGATCTACTGAAGGAGTTAATGAGGGGGAGGACAGAATAGAGGAAGCCCAAATACCTGCTCAGAAGTGACCCTGCTGACACTCTTGCAGCAGTCCAGCTTTTAATTCCATATACGCTGATAGATTCAACTCTCCACTGGTGAATATTTCCATCTTCCCTCCTTTAAACCAAACCAACATGCCACACACACAAAAAAGCAGCACATTTCCACAAACATTTTGAGTATCAAAGATTTTATTCAAGTAAAATAAATTAAGATCTTGTTTAGTTCAAGCTATGTGACAAAGATACATAGCAATTGATTCTTTTTAGATAAAAATCTGCATGTGGACCTAGTTACTGAGGCTCTCATTGGGTAAATTGAAGCTTGTCTTATGCTGTAGTTTTACTTTCTGTATCTCAAGATTTGTTCAAGGAAATTTCAATACCGGTGCTTCCAAAAAAAATTTAAAGACAGGAATAAATGAAGCACAAAAATAAATATTTGGAATATTCATGGTGGAGTAACATACTTAACTACCATACTTCTGAATTATTTCCATTTTGGTGATTATCTCAATTCTCCAGTACAGTCCCCAAAATATATTGCTATACATTGTGAGCACTTTGACATTAAAGCAGAATAAACGAGCATTTTTTCCTCATAATTAGTAACTTTAGTCATGGCTCAAATTGGGACAAACCTGGAAAGTGCAGGTTGCAGTTGCAGGTTTTACACAGCTAAACAGATGCCTCAGTGAGTGGGATGGTGCTTTTCTGTGGGAATGGGACTATGCTGAGCTTAGGTGATGCTTTGGCAGAAAGTGAAGCAGCCCAGTGTGTTTGGGCAGTTTTCCCTCCAAGCCCAGGTGTCACTGCCTCAGCAGCTCCCTCTTGCCCAAGTTGGAAGGGTAGGACACAACTCAGAACACAGCTGACACTTCAAGGAGTTATGGTACAGAACATAATGACCCAAACATTTTTAAAGTATCCTAAACATTAGGGTAGAACCTTCCCAGGTCATTGTTATGGAAGAGTCTATTGCTACAAATCCTGAATTTGGAAGAAACTGGGTTTTTCTCCTGCCTTGTAAGAGAGTGAGCTGTGACTCACTCCTGCATTCTCTTATGCAAGGGGAGCAAACCTGACTTACAGGCAGGTGAATTAAGGCTCAGCATGTTAAGACAGGAAAATTGAGTTGAAGTGTATTATGCTAATAAATTCCTTCATGCCTTCAGGTCACTTTTGTTTAGTTTATGCTTCAACTCTCAAGATGACAAACTCCAGCTCAAGGACTAGTTGCTGATTTTCACTAGCCATGTTTTCCCAGGGAATAAGTCAGACTAATTGAAATGCCCCTAATTTTGTGCTTTTATTGCTTCCTCTAAATCATCCACCACTTGCTGCAGTTGCTGTAGGCTGGGGTGGACATTCTCCTCCATCCATTCCTCTATAGTACACTTGTGGAAAACTTGCTCCATGGCTGCCTGGAGGTCTTGCACCACAGCATTCCACTTGGAGAGGAGACTGAGCAGAAATGAGAAGAAACAATGACATTTGCAGGTGAGCTCTGCCTCAAGGGAGGGTTGGCTTACTGGCCTTTGGAAGGGAAGCACTGTCCTTAAAACGACTTTACAGGAAAAGAAGCATCTATTACAAGAGCCCAAAGGACTTGATTTTGTTCAGATGGCAAAAGGTTGATGCTGTTTCTGTTTAAGTTCCATTAATCTTGGCACTTTGCTCATGCAAAGACTTTTAAAGTACCAAAATGTGAGCTCAAAAAAACATTATACACATTTTAAGTGTAACTGAAACCCACTGTGAGACTCGTTGGGAATTTAATTCTGGGTTTTATCAGAAAGAGTAGATGCAGTTGGATATTCACCTTATCACAGCAAAAAAAATTATAAATTAACCTTTTAGCATGAATTGGCATAATGTCTAGGACAAGTTCTGAAAAGCCCATGGTGAAAGGGAGCAAGGAGAAGGGCCTGGCTTTATTCCAAGCCCTGCCTGCAATCTGGCCCAGGGTGAGCTCCTACACCACAGCCAACCTCTGCTTAAGGTGCAGCAGGACTGTACAGGAGTAACAAGGGAGAGGCTTTTGGAGACCAGTTTCATACTTCTTGTCAAAGATGACAGGCAAAGATAAAACTAGAATCATAGAATGGTTTGGGTTGGAAGGGAAATTTGAAGATCATCTAGTTCCAACCCAAACACGTTGTATAAAAACATACTATGGATACTTTGTCTGACTCCCACTGATGTTCCTGAGATAATTACAGAAAGAGGTAAGGACTCACAACTCTCTGTGCCTGAGTGCCCAAAATATGTCAGACTTTATTTCCCTTTAATGCAAAACAAGTGGTGTTACCTGACTGCATCTGGCTGGAAGTGGTGCATTATGATAGGATGAATAATCTTCCTTTTCCTGTGGTAGGGGCTGAACCAGCCTGTGACATACCTGAAAATGGATGTTAGTGGGAGCAGTGATGAAAC
>QWTY01023008.1:0-11476 GCA_008033365.1 Pseudorectes ferrugineus
ATGAATTGCTCTCTAAGAAGTGCCCCAAAAGTAATCAGGAAAAGAATCCTCATTTGAGGTGCAAAACTGCTTCTAGAGAAAAAGCAGCTCCCCGACCCCGAGTCCTTCATCCCACAGTCCCTGTCAAACAGCGTGGCAGCTTTCCCTGTGATAATATATGAACAGGAAACTTCAAAGCAGCATCACAGCTTTGAAACTGTAGTTTAAGGATAAAAGATGACTGCTTAAAAGGACAAGAAGTTTTCAGTAGTACTACCAAGCAGAACAATAGGTTTAGGTTGGCAATCAATGGTTTGAGTGCTAACCAGCCACAAAATCCTAAAACCAATTAACACCACACACATCCGAACACAGCTTAACACCAAATTCTAAGCAGTCTTACAATTTCACCTGAATAAATACATTTTCTTTAAAGAAGCAGAAACCTCCTGTCCACATCCACTGTTCTTTCTTCCTAATCTAAAGAGGTCAAAGGGAATGGATGAAACCACAGAAGACTCCAGTTACTCCAAAGCAATATCCAGCTGGTATACATATTATTACTATTTTAATATCAAAACAACAACAACAAAAGGCTACCACAGCCTATTTTTGTTTAAAAGAGACATGATGCAGTGAGGTAACAATTAAGCAGTTCAATGGGAGGTTTCTGTTTTAGCAGGATGCTGTATTCACTGGATAGAAGAAAACTCAAGCACCTAATAACACATTTATCCTCCCAGAAGTATTTTTCAAATTAATACGTAAATAAATGTTTTTAAAATACAGACATGTTGCGACACCAAGTAGCCATCTTTTTAGTGAAGGTTTCACAATTAAAAATCACCAGAGAACTTTCTCCCCAAGTAACACCTACCACTAAATAGTGCACAAGTTATGACAGTGCTTTTCCTCTTTTAATTTCTTTTTCTGCTACTATGTTTACCAGAAGTTCTCACAAAGGGCAAATCATATTTCACACCAATATGGAGTATTCACTTCCAGATCCCATAGCAATGCTCTCCCATGAAAGCACACGTTCACACAGGTTTGTGAAAGACCTTATACATATTTATCTCCATACAATTTATTTTTGGAATTACACCAATGTGCATGCTTTTTATTGCCTTGAAGGTTATCTTTCCTTCTGAATTTCTTTCAAGTGTCTTTATCGCTTCAATGCATCTTGGCAAGCCTGCTACTTCCCGGTATTTTGAAATACCTTTGGAGTTTGAAGACTCGAAAGTTGCGAGATTTTTATAACATCTAACAAAGGAGCATATCTTTAATTAATGTCTATCTATCTTTTCATGTCTGGAGTAAGCTTTGTTATGAATAATGTACTTCCCTGCACTCTAGTCTTTCCATTGATTTCACAACAGTTTTCACAAAATGGATGTCCTAAACTTTTTGAGTGACATCTTTCAACACCACAGATCTCCTTAACATAAACACTGCCAATATCTCAATATCACTTTTTTGAACGTGCCTACTGTATATATTTCTTCTAGTATTTTCTGCTTATTCTAGCTTGAAGTTTACCTTGAAACATTCTGGTCTTTTAAACAGAGTACTGCTAGGCACTGACTGATAATGTTTTGGTACCTTCTTGCAGAAACACTATTTTTTGACATCATTACCCAATGTCCTCTTGAAATGCTAAAAAGAGACACCAAGACAAACATTTTCCGGGAAGTCTTTGACCCATCTCAGCTATCAAACATTTTAGAGGCATCCTCTAAACTACCACTTATTTCAATTCCATCTGATTTCGCCCCGTTTACTGATAGTAGTGTTAATTCTGCTCTAGCATGGAATGTGACAAGAAAGCAAATAAAAAATATCTCCTGTTCTTGCTAACAGCTTCCCTACCAATTGGAGATGCTGGATAAACAGGCAAACATTATACACCTACGCTTATCCAACTTCAGGCTTTATTATTTTAATTGGTTTATTAACAGATCCTGCTCAGTGTTACCGTGGTTTTGATCCCTGGCATTTTACACACAAAATAACCATCATGTCTTTGACTTGAATATGGGACTTTGCTTGCAAGTATCAGGATGTCTTTCCCATTCAGATCTCTACTACCAGCACCTTCCCTGCTTCTTCTCTCCTGTAACTCCCAAGCTTTGTTGCCTGCCCCACAGTCAGGTTGCTTCTCTTTCAGTCCAAAGAAGCATTTTTAACGAAAAAAGGTCAGCTTTCATCCACTAGAGCCGAGTTCCAAATGTTCATGCAAGATACACGGTAAAGGTACATTACACAAGCCTCCCCTTGCTCTTTTCAGAGAGGGAAGAAAAGACGATAAACATTGAAACTCTCCAAATGGAAGTGCTTGAGGGACGCTAATGAGCCACACTGAACCACCATACATTATGCAATAGAAACTCTTCCTACCAGAAAATTAGTATTTGCAGTCAGCTACATGCACAAAACCAGTGTTTTGAAGTCCACATTGGTCTTGCAGGGCCAATATGCCTGATGGACTGTGTCTTCATAAATACACATGCATACACTACCCCTGAGGCTGGTGATCACAGAAATATTGTGTGCAAGAAGGTACCATCAATCCAGAACTTGAAAGACTTCTTTAATATCCTCCCTGAAGTTAAAACTAAAGACACTCACCATAGAGTATACCCTGTAAAAGAAAAAAACCCCAAACCCTCAACCTGTAGATTATGAAGCCTAATGACCACAGATCTTTATTTTCTTAAGATTAACACTAAAGCAGTATTTTCTCATGGGACTGCATTTTCCCCTTTTACAATTTTCCCCACAACTTTCTGTCTTAAGTCTGCTAAAAGTAACTGCTGCTGGATTTAGGGTTTTATTTCTTAGACTTGTCTTGATCTTATTATCTGTTTATTGTTATTCACCTAATTTAATTCTCTTGCTGGTTTACTATCGGTAAGAATACATGCCTGATCTTCTGGTTTTTACAATTTTATTTTGATAGCTGATAAATGATTTATGCAATTTTATTTTGATAACTGATAAATTACTTTTGTGGTATCCAGCTCGTGTTCAGAAAGGCTTACAGTGTGATCTCACATGATCATAATCTTATATTCTACCCTGCCTGCACTCTGTGTCTCAGTGCCCCATATGTACAGGTACATATGAAACATAGAATTTCATACTATCTCTTGACTAGGGAAAAAATTCTGTGTGTGGATATATATACATATATATGCACATATACTACATTTGTGTGTGTGTATACATATATATATGTACACATGTACAGACAAGATACGTAAATGTATTTGCACACATCTATCTGCACATGCAAGAGCATTCTGTCATAGGCAAATGACCTTTATAAACCCCATGTTTTCAGGACACCCTAAAAGAATAACAGGATTGCAGAGAGAATTTTAGGCATGAGGACACAGCATTTCTGTGGCACAGGGAGCTGAACAAAGTACATAATGAAAATTTGGAACCTTGGAAAATACAGACGGAGGATTTTGTCTTTAGTGTTACAATAACTTCCAGCTTTTGTAGAGGTATCCTAAAACTAAAATTATAGTTTAAACATTGTGTAGGCATGCATGTGGAGAAGGTCAATAAATTAGATATTACAGTTCCAGAGATACAGCTCACAGGAGTGCTAAGGAGAAGGGCTTTGCCCTGCAAATGCTAAATCACTTGTGCTTGTAACTTCTGCAGATGCTCAAGTCAAGCTACACAACAGCAGGAGCACACAATTACTGAGCACTGTTGTGCACAAAGCGTAAGGCACAGGCAGATTTCCTGCTACTGCAGAAAAGGCAATGTTAAATGTAACGTAAAGCTATTCCCCATATCCCCCATAAAATATAGCTGCTGCTTAGCCTGTATTAACTGCTGTCAAGTTCAGCACAGGGATTAGAGAGGACAGTCAACCATTTCACGTGGGGGCATGCATGTCAGACAGGAGCCATCCTCGTATGAGAGTAAAGCCCTGTACCAGCATTCATCATCTCCTGGCTGATAGTAGGCAAACAACTACCCTAAGCCATATATCACATTCAGCAAGGAAGAGACTTTGCTTTCCCATCTTAACTTGCTAAAATGCACAGAGAGCTGCCTCCTCTGACACCCTCCTACTTTCTGCCACTCAGGAAAGCATCCCATCTCTGAATCAGGCAAGCAGCAGTTTGGCAGCCACCTCTCTGCTACACAATTCCTGCTGAGAAAGAGTTATGACAGCAAAATCTGAATATATTTCTCTGTAGAGCTCCAATAATGTATTTGCTTTACAGTGTGGAAGAACTGATAACTTGACATGTCGAAGCCATTTTACTACTCTGCAGCTTCCAAATATTTTTCCCTGCAATTCTTTTTCATTTTTTTGTGCCCTCCCTCCTGTACTGCAAATATTCTAATCCACAGTGACAGGACTTAGGGCTGATTGAAATGTTTGCAAGTGATGACAAAAATACGCTCAAATGGCACACAGCTTGTAAGGACAGATCTGCAACAGAGAAGGAAAATAATTTATGAGTATAACCAGCTTTACATTTGCAGTAGAATCATTACCTTCACCATCCTCAACCCATGAGGAAAGCAAATAATTGTAATTTCAGATGGGACATAGCTCTTGCATATTTAAAATACTCAGTAATTAATCCAGTGAAGGAAGTCCAATCAAATGCAGTAATTTTTTTTCCTTCCACAGAAATGAAACAGATTTAACATAATCCTTGTCTAAAATTCATCCAAGTCTTTAATATTTGTTTAAATTATATTAGTCTTTAAAGAAAAATCTGACTCCTACACTTTAAAAAATAGCTGCTTTAGACAGATTTAATGAACTTTTACTACATACTTCTTCCTTACCTTTTTTTTTTGTAATGTGTGATTGATAGCACTTTTTCGGTCTAGGCACTGTGCCTGTGGGCAGCGTGCTGGCTTCAACAGTTCTCCAGCTACTACAGCCCTGTGTTAGGCACTGTGCCAGACAATGCCTTACCCAGAAGAATTAAAAATGAGCTATTGACTGCACTTTTATTCTTGCCCAAGCTAGGCCGCAGTACTGGTTTCAAGACAATCCTGTGGTACAGCCTGACACGCAGTTCTTGCAAAGGACAGGCTGTCTGCAATGAAAAGCGAACAAGCCATGCTTCACGGAGCTCTGGTGAGGCTCAAAAGCTGCCCACAAACTCATCTCTGTTGGTAGAAGAAACTTTGACTGAGATGAAAATGTGAATGAACCCAGAGGATCAGTATGGAGAGGAACATTGCTTGAGAAGCCAATTCTTTGATATTTAATACAGCATTAATTCCTCTGGAATATCTCCCTGTACTTAAGAGCACTCCCTACCTCTCCATCACACCAGATGACAAAGTAAGGCCACTGCAAGTCACTGCATAACCTTGCCATCACCTGAGTCTCTCCAGAACATTTAATAGGAATATCACCTATCTGAGCTTCATCCCAATGGCAAACTTGGTTACAACTGGCCAAAAGGTGAGACAGGAACTCAGGTGAATAGCTAGTCCACTTATCTGCCAAAAGGATCAACTTTGTCATTCCTTGCAGTTGCTTGAATAACCTCCAGAAACAGAGATACTCTCAAACTATTTTCATCTCATCCAAATACTTCTTAGTGCAAATTCAGCTGGTCCAAATATGCATTTGGAGGGGTCAAAAGGACACAAATTCCTGCCTGATTCTTACAAAGCACTATGTCTGACCCACTGGCTGCTCTTCTGGGAGCTGGGACTAAGCTCAGCTGGCCCACTTCTTTTGTTGATTCAAAACTGGACTTAACCGTTTCAGCTCACGCCTTCCCAGCACCACTAACAGCAGTGAAACACAGACTCTCCTCTCTAATTCATACTGAAGGGGGAAGAGGCCCGACACCACTGGAAAGGGTCAGGAATTAGTCACCACCAGAAAAGGTGGCAGAAGGAACTAATGGTAGAGAGGAGTTTATTGATTTGCTCCCTTTACTGACTCACTACTCCTGCTCCATTCAAAACAAAAGCCCAAAATGAGCATTTGATCCAGAACCAGGCTCTCCATAACCTAGTCTGCCCATCACCATCTGCTTGGAGCCAATTCCCTTCTGGTTTGACATTCCTCTTACAGTACATTTGTCTACACCACGACACTCTCTGAAGAAGCTGTGTGAAAAGGCTTAGCACAGGGAAGACAAGGAAGAAAGAAGAGCTGCTCCTTGTGAAGAAGCAGCAGACATTAGCCAAGAACAAACAGCCAAGTTCATTGTTACTCTCTCTGTTATTCGAGGATTTGTCCAGGATCTTCTGAGAATGTCTGTAAGATAGCCAGTATGTAATTTCTCCTTTCAGCCTTTTAAGAGGTAGGCAGTAAGTTTGGCTTTTTTCTAATTTACACACACACACAGATATATATTTGTAAAAACTCCTGAAATGACAGTTACTTAGAAATCACAAAGTACTTCTCTTTCCAACTCACCATGACAAAGAATCAAGCCTTGGAAATGTCTTCATGCAGTAATTTCTGAACACAATTTAAAAGTTTTCATGATAACAATCATAACTCATAATAAGAAAATCCTATCTTTTTAAGCCACTAATGCTATTGATTTAGCCAAAGAAATAGCAAAACGCAATTTGGTCTATCAAATCCCACACAAACTACTTTGTAGTTGGCTTTCTGCTGCCTTTCCCATCCTCATCTGAAAACTGGGGAGGCATCAGAGCAGGTAACTTACTTTTTTGTTCTTTTATGTAGTCAGACCTAAAAGTCAGACCTTTTTTGTTCTTTTGAAAGTCAGACTATGCAAAAGACCATCTTGTCTTCCCTGCCCCAAAACCAAATCGATGGGAAAAACCCCAACCTAATAGTTTACAAAAAAAAAAAAAGTTTCACTATCTTTGTTTATACTTTTGTTTTCTACTTTGCAGCCTAGTGAGGCTCAAAACAACTGAGCCACTTTACCAACAGAGGAAAAGCAGGGAAATAAATGAAACATCCAGCCAAGGACTATCCCTCAGGAAAGCACTAATTCCAGTGAAGTCAACTCTAACAGTGAGCAATGGAAGAAGCAACAAGCAAACTTGAAAATTCTAATTAAACAAAGGAGAAGAAAAAAAAATGATGAGCCTGCAAGTTTTCCATCCCTTTGCTTTCGGTATCAATGAATCACACCCAGTACAGAAATTAACTCAAGCTGAGACTTCAGTAAAAACAGTACCTCACTGCAGCACTGCCTGTTTTCTAGGATTTTTTTCTACAGACTTCACGTGTTCTGATCTGTACCGATGTTCCCCTTTCTTTAACCAACCAAATCTGGAAAACCTAGTGATGAACCACTTATGAATTTACCCAATCTAGGGTTTATGTAAAGACAGAGGCACTTCTGACATTTAAAAATGCATTTTAAGCCTTAATTTGACAATAAATGCTTTGAACCATGAGTATTAACAATGCCATAAAGACAAAGCTAACAGATAAAATAACAGTGAGCTAGTAAGAAATGGGAGTATTTCTCCTGGTATAAAAAACCCCCCAACAGCCCAACAAAAAGAATCCACCCTCACATAATGTGTGGGAATGACAGATCCGCTCCGACTAAAAAGACAAAGTTGACGTGCCTAAAGTACATGTTTAGGATCCTAGACTTGGCTTAACTCAAACAGCTTTGATTGGATGGGGTCCCTCCACAGTATTAAAACTGCTCTAATTGCATTCTTCAAGCCAGCTGAAAGCTGACAGCTTCCGCTCTCCCGCTCGCTATCAGGGCACATCAAGGACTTCTGTTACGAGAGGAGCACCTGGTCCAAATTTATTTCAACGGCCCAGAGCAAAAAGGGAAGGTGCTTAATGTTCAGCCACAATGGTGACATTTTTACGATATGTCCAAAGTTCAGAAACAAACAAATGAAGGATTTGAAAGGCGCACGAACAGAAAGGGTGACAATAAAAATTCAACATTAATATATCAATTTTAAAACACATACCACCCATATACTTGAGGGCAAGGCCAAAAGTTCGAAGCAGAGAAAAGAAGAAATCTGCAGAGCTAGCTTGGAAGAAAAAAAATATTAATTCTCTCTAACTGTTTGAAAGAAATGTTGACCTTTTACTGAAAATGACACATTTCATTCCATCCTATTTTAGATGACTACAAGTAGCGCCAGTCATTCCACCCGAAAGTGGTGGCACATTTCAGCTTTAGCAGAATAACAAGTGATATGGCCGGAAAATCTCTCTACATTTTACGTTAAATTGTCTGGTTTGTGCCCCTCCCCCTGCCCCATGGTTAAAAACCAAATTAACTGGAGGGGCAGAAGGAGATGCACACAGGCCAATACTATAAAATCTTCAGATCAGCAGAGATGAGTGAATAATTATTGAGAAATTTATCATAGTGTTAAAGAGGCTTTAATAAATGTTTCTCAATTTATTTGAAAAATACCATTGCTATTTTTAATCGAACCTTTATGAACATGACACTCTTGTTCAACTCAAAATTAGGCCAACTTTATTTCTGCAGCTACAACTAGGCTACAATTACAGTCATTATGTAAATTTATAGAAGATTTCTCATGTACAGAATGACTGTACAATGAAGATTGGATGATTTTAGAAACTGAAATGCTGAAATTGCTCCACAGTAATCACTGCATATCCACAAAGTAAAGCAAAAATGACAGAAAATCTCGCATCTATGCAATGACATAGGAAGCATCAATTAGCTCTTTATAAATAACAACATTTAGGAACAATTTTAAATGTGTGTTACAAAACCAGGAAACAGATTGTTCCAAATTAAGCAGTTCTGTAGTATATATAATAAAGACCCGAGTTCTATGCCTTGAAAATGTCTATATAGGTATAAGAATATACTGAAAAAGTAAATTCTTAAGTCAGTATATTGGCTTTTGTTTTGCAGCAAAAAGCATATATTCCCTCCTTACTTTAGAGTCAGTATACATGGCCAGATTTGCTGCAACATATGAAGTTATTAGCATGCCCACATCTGGTATTTTTCTTTACTAAATAGACAAAAGTGTAATTTAGTAACTGACTGAGAGAATCTGCAGTACAATCTAAAGTACTAAAAAAAGACGTCTTTCAAGAAAGACTGAAATACATAACTACACAGGCAAAGCCACACCATCTTTAAAAATGGATTCCAAGTAACTTACGGAACAGTTAATACTGCAATTTCTTGCAATTTTATGCTGCAGCTCTGCCTTCTCATGCAACTTCCCCTGTATTCTGCAGGGCAAATTCAAGAACAATACCCAAGCACAGACTTTTCTTGATGGTGTCTGCTGATACCAATCATTAGTATTCACTAATTGTGACTATTGTGCTTGATCAGGAGCATACTTCTCAGAAATATTCTCCTTCTGCTTGCTTCCTGTTAACTGGGACAAGCTTCCTTAAGGTCTTTCTCTGCCTGATTTTAAGAAATACCACATTTCCTTATTTTACTTACTGAACACTTACATTGACTTTTTCACATAGCAATTTTTAGTGCACTAACAGACATTTTCTTTTCACTAAGCAAGTAATGTTTGTTATTAAAAAGCTGTCTGTAACAGGATTTAGTGATCTTTAAAAATCCAAATCCCACCCCCACTTTTCCCAAAATCTGCTAGTGAAATAAACATTTTTTTAAAAGAAAACAAAAGTGAAAAAAAAGAGGGAAAAGGTGTAGAAGAAATACATGCATAGTGGAAGAAAGAGTTAACAAAATCTGCAGTGTGCCTCAAAATGAGCTATAAAAGTTCCATAATGAACCTTCTAGTCCTGAACTATCTCTCAGGCGCATTCACTTATATTTCTTTATGCTGCCATCTCTCACTGCAAGTATAACAAGAGAGTTAAAATGTAATTTTACATGTAGGTATATCACCTCAAATTAGCAACATAAAATTACTGACATTTATTCTAAAGAAAGCCCTACTGGCTAGAGGTAAAATGCTGAACTAGCATCTGTCAGTACTGCTAATTGAGGTAAGGTTGGGAACTATAAAGTACTATTAAAGGAGTAAAATAATACCAAATGGAAACGCTGAAAAGGTACACTACCCTTCTGACACTCTAAATTATTATCCCGATTAAAGTAGCTACTATGTTTGACTCCTAAAAGTGCCACGGACAGTAATGTGCTTCAAAATTGCAAGGAACATTTTTACGGGCCACAGTACCTGAAAAAAAACACATTAACAAATTCTTGCAATATAATATCTATATGTTTGATGTATTTTTAATGAAGTATTCCATCTCCTGTATTTTTAAAAAGCATCTGTCATTTTTAGAAAGTGCCGCATTTTCATACCTCCAGCTTCAGCACTTCCACCCTGTCCTCTTCAGGCTAAGCTTTGAGCAGAGCTTAGACCACAAGCTACTTGCAAGGCTCTTGCCATCATCTTATGAATGATGAAAGACAACAGGATAGAATCCAACACTGGACCGAAAGGTGAAACAGTTAAATCTAGAGAAGTATTAATAAAACTTATCCAACTCTTTTTTCCTTGTTTGGCATATCTACTCCTTTGACACCACGGTGTAGAGTTCTGTGTATTCATTTGGGAACACACAGCAAATTTTACTACAGCATCTAGAAGTCTTTAAATAAATTCAGTTTGTCAAACAGGCATTACTGCTTCCTCTTTCAGGAGGAATGGTCAGGGAAGAGAACCCAATTTGTTGCTAGGCACAGCTTTTAGAAAATTCAGAGACTTACAAAACAGCAGTAGCCATAGTACGAAATAAAGGCAATATGGAGAACATTCAAAGATGAGAAGGACTATTTTTCATTTACTTCTGTGTGAAGAAGTGTGATAGGTAAATTTATTTGCAGATACCTGCTCTTTGAGAAAAATGCTGGAACCTGATGGTAACACAGTCACAACACTACGTCCACTCTGCTTGAAAAACATTAAGCTGTATTAGGTTAAAGCAATCATTTATGGCCAGATCCTAAGGGATTTACTTTTGTACAGACTGCTTGCATGAGGAACAAAATATAGTGTATATTTCTGACTTGCTAAAAGTTTTCATAATAAGACTAGTTATCAAAGGAAAGTTCATGCCTGCCCTTTCACTTCCACAGATAAACTGAAATATTTCAACTAGGTTAACATTTGGACATACTAAAATGATGCCAAATAGAACATACTTTAAACTGAAAATAATTTCCAGGCTGAGCTGTATGAAACTTATGTAGGTTATACACAGAATCTTTAACCTCACAAAGTTCAACAAGGGGAAGTACAATGTCCTACACCTGGGAAAGAACGACCCTATGCACCAATAACGTGCTGGGGGTCACTCTGGTGGAAAGCACCTTGGCAAATAAGGACCTGGGGGTTCTGGTGGACACCAAGCTGAACATGAGCCAACAGTGTGCCCTTGTGGTGAAGAAGGCCAATGGTATCCTGGGCTGCATTAGACTTGCCAGAAGTGTTGAGTAGAGGTTCTTCTCCTCCACTCAGCACTGGTGAGGACACAGCTGGAGTGCTGTGTCCAGTTCTGGGCTCCCCAGTACAAGTGAGACAT
>QWTY01023010.1:0-15865 GCA_008033365.1 Pseudorectes ferrugineus
AACACAATTATTGTAAGAGTTACAGCTTCAAAGTTGCTTGGGAAGAAAAGGAGATCAAGGCCAATTTATGAAGGATAGGTAAAATGTCAAGTCATTTTACAAGTGGAAGCACCTACTCATACCCCTAGTTTAAAAAAATGTATAGTTAGCTAGAAACAGACAGTATATTCTGTAACATTATCTTCCCTCTGCTGACTTATGGTAGGGAAGTGCTGCTGTAAAAGGGGCCACACCAAATTTAAAAGGACACATGATGAGCGTGGATAGATTTATTAAATGATGGAAAGCCACCAGCATTACCATTTCACAGTGTTACAGGCAGAGGAGCCAGGGGGATTTGATGCACATATAACTACACATTACCATTTTTATTTTCTTCTTCAGCAAGTTGCCATTTTTGTGAAAAGAGAAATTACTGTCAGCTTCCATTCAGCAAAGACAGATTCTTTGTCTGCTGTCTTATAAAAGTGTCACCATTAGGCCCTTCCAGATCTGTCTCCTTGTTTCATTAGATTTGACACACATTCTTCTCTGAAGTCAGAGGTTAAAAGGCTTTCAAAATCCAGCAATTCCTTCCCCCTCCCCACCTCATTCTTGACGGCTGCCTCTCTCCTACGGACAGCTGAAGGCTCTATCAAGGTGCTGCTGTTCTCCCTTTTGCCCCTCAGAACAAATGAACCCAAACTGAGCTTCTACATCATGCTGCTGTCACGGGCTCATGCTTCCAAACTCCTAAATAAACTGCATCTGACTTGGCAGCTGTGTTTTCTGCACCAGTGTCCCGGCAACAGCTGCAGGATGCCCTAAAGCTTCACATACTATTTACCTTAGATAGTATAATTCACATGGAGATTGCTGCTTGTTGCTCTTCCCAAAGAAAGCAACCAACAAGACTGTGGTCATAGGCTGTTGGCTTCAAACACAATCCCCATTTTATGGTGCACTCTGCAGGGTTGGAACAGTTTTACTTCCCTGTGGAAACATTCAGGGTTTTTACCAATCCAGTAACCTAAGATCCATAAAAACACATGTTGATAAATTTAAAAGGGAAAATAGCACAAAATTAATGTGAAAGTGTGAGTACCTGGCTAAAAGGCTTAACCTTTAAAATTCAGTAACAGAATAGATGTGCAAAGTGGCCTTGAAACAGGCAGGAGTATCAAGCACAGGTGTTCAGCAGACTTGCTCTCATGCAACTTGTACATATATTTGAGCCCACAGCTCTGTATAAATGAAAATTTTGGCTCACCTAATTAGTAGCATACTTTTGAAGGCAGGAGGATACTAAATTTTGATCGTAAGATATGTGCATCTGCCAAGAAGTTCAGCAGTGCCCGACTTAGTTGAAATGAGGGGTCTCTCATTTATTGCAGGGAGAGCAAGCTGGGAATTCTGCTTGCAGAGAAGCAGTAGGAAGAAACGGAGCAACTGAGTGTGCCAAGACAATTCATCTGACCTACAGTCCACTCTCACAAACTGCAGGTGTAGAAATAGCATTTGTGCACAGGGATACAGAAGAGCACTGAGAGATAGGGAGGGAAACAGTGATAAAGAGCAGCATGGAGAGAGATGTGGAGGGAAAGAGATTTCCTGTGGGCATGTAATAACCTTCCTTGTGTGCTGAGTCCCATTTCAGGAAGAAAAAAAGTAGTGAGTTTTACTCTGGAATTTTTTCACTCTGGAACTGGCAATATTTCATGGATCTACTCATAGCTGTAGCTTAGAATAGGTGCATTCTCAGCTGCTAAGACATCACTCCAGTCATTTCATCAGATTCTTTCCCCATTTCTGCCTCCATGAAGAGGAGGCAGTGATAGCACTTTGAGGTCTGGCATGACACCCCAACATTCCACCTCCTACTTTTCCTTGATGTACTGAGTCTTATTTGGGTTTGGGTTTACACTGTTCTCCAACCTGTAGCAAGAATTCCTTCACCACCTTCCAGAAAAATTTGTGTGTGTCCATCTGAAGGCATGACTACTGCTCGAGTAAGGTCCTCTGAACAGAAGAGTCCTTAAATAAAAAACCAAACACATATATGGTGTTCCCAAATCTAGTCTTTGTCCTTCTCCTTGCTTTCTTATCCTTATCCTTTCTTATCCTATCTCCTGCTTATCTTATCCTTAATATCTTGTCTTTTATCAGGATCCAATTCACATGACCCCCCTACCTGGACTTATCTTTTACATAATTTGGGACTTGTATCGAGTGTCCACTCACACAAGCCAGCAATTTTTGTAGGTGCCCCCACACATGCTTTTCCAAAACCATAAACCCACCCATCACAACCCTCCTGCTTCAGACCACCTTCAGCCCTGTGCCATTACAAGAATCACTTTGCACAGAGGATATGTGTAGGATTATGTTAATCCTCAAATCTCTGCATTATCAGTTACAACGAGAGCTGCAAGCTGGAAAGACTTTTTGAAACAGATTTTTGATGGAGACAGGTGGAGCTGGCATACCATTTCTTCCACTGATTTGGCTCACAGTCATTCCTATCCTCCCAAAGAATATAAACCTTGGTGTTTTGGACCTCTGATTGCAGAGAGCTGGGTATGAACTTCGGGAAAAAATTCCCATGTAAAAAAGTCAAAAGAAATTATGAATGGATAAGGGAAAATCAGTATAAGAATGCTCTGAAAGATGATAAAGTGAGACACTCCAGTAGCTTGACACTATGACCTATTAAAGGATCAAGTATGTAATTTACAGTTTGCAGCTATTATAGTTGCTATTTACATATTTACTTCACTGCATGCATTTCACTTATAACACTGCAGTCCTGTGGGCCATGACTGCTGTATACAAAAGACAAAATTAAGGAAAATCCCTTCCTTAAACACCAAAAAGTTCCCTTGGCATATCTGAACAAAGACATCTGCCTAGTTAAGTTTTGCCCAGCTCTTTCCCTTCCTGCCCTCTCATGGAAGTCTGTCAAAATTGTCATATTCCTAAATAATTGAAGGATAGACTCAATATAGGCTCACTTTTTAGGGCCCATTCCTACTAGCTGGTCCCCCTCTAAGTGTTATTGCTACTAAATACCATTTAGGGCAATTCTATAATAGGTTTTATTGTGTCCATTACCTTCAGCGGTCTGCAAGGTAAGATACCACAGTAAAACCTCAAACTCCCTCCCCTTCTGCTGTTGTGCACTGTTGTCAGAGTTAATAACTAATTCATAAGGGAACTCAGCACCAACAAACTGTGTGTCCATGTTTGTGTGTGTGTTTCCATCTGCATAGGGTGAAAAAGCAATTTAGATGTGAAAGATAGTGTAAACTGCCTTGGCATTGTACATAGAAATATTTTCAGCTTGTCTGCCTGAAAATACATCTTAAATAATACGATTCATTCTGAGTGACTGATTATGGGAATCCTGCTCATAAATCCTGAACCTGACATTCTAAAATCAGATTTTCTTTTCATTTTGAAGCAGTAAAAGGACTTCTCCATCTTGACATGATTTATCATTTTCTTCTGATTGAACTAACTAACTAAACAGGCCAAAACCTCTGGCTGCAAGGACTCATTATAAAATATCATCCTCTATTTATGGCATGCATCCTTTTCTTTCATATTTGTCTTAAAGGAAACAGATTTTAAAAAATTTAATTTAAATATAATAGGTTGATTCCTTTAAGATCCTCATTCATTTCAATGAATGCATTCATTTATTTCCAGCTGCATACAAAAGGTGCTGTATAATGCATAACTGAGTGAATATGGGAGTATGGAGATTTTTTCAGCATCCAGTAGTCCTTATCAACTTGAGTAAGAAAATTACCGATTTAACTTTTCTTTTCATAAATAGCCCACGTGAAAAGAGTATTCTGGCCTGACCTGTTCCCATGGGATGTATCTCATCACTGAGTAATTTTCATCGTCTATGCAAATCTCAGAAAATCTTTATCTTTTACATAGATTTGGAGATTTTTTTCCTACAGAAAGCACAGTTACTGTCCACAGAACCATGCTGAAAAAATACATAAAGGATGACGTTAGCTTATAGGGGTACACGCTTGCATCAGGTAAAAGTGTGCCCATGACTAAACTACATGGACTTCTAGAACTCCCTGATTTTATCAACTCTACTTCTGGGCATCTGCTACTGTTACAGAAGTCTTTAATCACACAGTTTACTGGAGCCAAGTGAGTTACATAAAATAATAAATCCCTTCCCACCCAGAGCAGAAAAAACTTGCCTCAAGAAATACTTTAAGAAACTTTGCACATATAGGTCACTACGTTATTAACGGGGAAAGCAAAGTGCTGTGCCACTGAAGGCTGAATCCACATTTTCAAAATGAAATTTATTTTCCAGCAGTTTATAATTTGGCCATGAAAAACTCCTTTGGGCTGAATTTCTGCTATGGAGACTTAGCTCAAACACAGGTTCTGTCTGAAAGTCTAAGATCTGGTTCAGACATTAAGGAGATTAGTAAAAATTACAGAAATAACACATTTCTCAACCGAAATTTGTAACAAAATCTGTTGCAGCAGGTGGGCAACTGATTAAATTGTCAGAGTGTCATTTTTCCAGACTCATTCTCAGATAATCCATTCCATACACATTTATGCAAACCTGACTCTAGACTGGGAAAACGCAGAGCTCCTGGGCCCAGCACACTGTGTGATTTTCACAGTCATACACTTAAAAAGGCAGGGTTTTGACAAGCCTGCCTACATTTCTAGTGGCTATAAGTCATATCTATCAATCTTGCAACCAAAGGACCTGAATTTTAAAAACTTTCAAGTGTACAAAACTTGCACAATCCCAGACTTGGCTTCAAATAGATGCCAACATGTGGACCACGACATTCTGCCACAGACACACCATTTCGCCTGAAACAGCCTCAAGTTTGAGGCAAATCTGGAAGAATACCACACTAAGTGGGCAACTGGGATGATGTTTTCTGCATTTTTGATTGTGGGTTTGGAAGGCAATGGCATTTTTTTTTTCTGCCAGTCTTGGTATTAGTCTTGTGGGGTAGAGAAAAGAGCAAAGATTCCAAATCAGATTCACAGTCAGTGCAAAATACTCCAACTCAGCCTCTTTCCAGACACACAGAACCCTCTCTCCATCTATAGGATGAGACTGGAGAGCTGAAGATTTCCTCCTACAGACTCACACACACAGTACTCTGTTACTTGAGACCTCATTGATTTTAGGACAACACAAAGGCAGAAATTTCTAAATATAATTTTTTGTACATAATTTGTCCCAGCATAAACTGGACCACAGGTTGGATGGTCCCAAATGTGGCAGAAAAGGCATTTTGACACTGTTTTTTTTCAAAACAGAAAAGAAAGTTGACAACAGCACTGTTTTTCTTGAGTATGAGGCACATGAATGCTATGAAACTGCATCTTTTAGGTTGCCTGCAAGGTGATTCCTGCTCCTTACAGAGGAACTAATGCAGTTTCAGCAAAACAAACTAAGAATTCTTCTTGAAGGGAAGTTGTACATTAAGGATACAAAGGGCTGGATTCTACCCAAACGATAAAGACTGAAGGGTGTATTTAAGGGCCATGTGGGACTATTTGGTTGGCCAGAGCAGTAGAGAATTCCTGGTTTAAGAGTCACCTAGGCTTTCTCTCCAGTAGTCATTTATCAGCAAACTGCCACACCTCTGTGCTTCATCAGTCAATTTTGCCAGTTTCACTCCTGTGAAATAATTTATCTTCCAGACCACTGCAAATGAAACAGAACCTAAAGCCCAGACTTGAAACTGCTGTGATGCTGTACAATTATTAGAAAACCTCTTTGCCATTAAGCTTTTGCTCATTGTTACACTAAAAAAACCTCCAACCTATTAAAAAATGGTCTATTCATTTAATTTTGGATCTAATCAGTGTTGCTTCTTCTTTTACATGGCCTTTTACAGGAACAGAAACAGGAACAGAGATTCTTGTGAACTTAAATTAGTGAGCTATTTAAACCAGATAGAATATTTCTTACAAAATTACCCTCCAAAGCAAGTGTCAGAGATTAGACAGAAAATAAAACAGACCTTGTAATAAAACCTGAGGCAACAGACCTCGGGCTATTGTCACTACCTTCACTGCCTGAACATCTAACCTATCTGAAACTTTTTTATCTAACACTCAGAAATGTTATCCTGAAATAGAAGTACCAGTTTTGCTGTTTATAGAATGAACTCCTGGATATCTTTATCAGCAAATTATTTATAAATGAAGACAGACCAGGGCATAAAAGGCCTGAAGGGCCAAAATAAAGTATAAAATGCCTAATTCTGTATTCCAGTGAGAACAGAAGTTCCTTGCCAGTGTCCTGGCTTCTAACTTTGGCTCCCTATGCTGTCTGAGCATGAAATCCAATTAATTTTAAATGAAAAACCACTAAGCAGTCCTTGAAATCCAGAAAAACTTCCTCCACTCCATTATTCTTTCAGTTTTATAGCTATCAACAATATTTTCATGCACTTTCCAAATTTTAATTGGATTTTGTAACATGAGGAATAAATTTTTGTCCTTAGGCTAATCTCTCAAAGATCCATTAGCTTCAGTGGACACCCATAACTAATATTCCTAAACCAGGGAAAAAAATAACCCAAGCCACTCAACTCTCACTCAGTGCACCTGCAAATAACAGTTATTGCTCCAGGATGCCACTGGCTAAAGCAAAGCTCTGTTTTTTCCTAAAGCCATCTTTAATCTTCCGGGTTTGCAACTTCAAACGTTGCTGAGCTGCCACACAGCATCCAGACTGCTTTCTCTCCCTCTGGCAGCTGTTATTGCCTATGAGAAATGTTGTCAGATGTAGGCATCCCTATTCCTTCAGCACAGTCACCTCACAGAACGTGTGCACCCCATCACTCAGTTATTTCACAGACAATCTGGGGGTTCCTGTGGTTGATACGAGCATAATGTGGCACCAAACTCAGGTCAACAAGACGCTGGAAAGTGTAATGATTGCTTTCTGAGCATTGTTACGTTCCCTGGGGACTCCTTTCCCTAATTTAAATAGATTACACATCTTTTAGAGTCTCGCAAAGGCAGAATACTATTATTGTGTGATTATAACATATCAATGCGTAAACATTAACTCGAAAACTAGACTGAAGTAGTTTATGTTCCTGCTGATCTCCAGGTGATGCATTCCCTGGTGCTGTCAGGATTCCATCAGCTGGAGCAATGGTGGCACCCTGTGGCTGGAAAGATGTGCCTGGCAGCTGCCCGCTGCTCCCTGCTGCTGCTCAGCCATGCTCTTCCCCTGGCACTCACGGTGCTGCTGTGAATTACCAGACACAGCACACAAAAGAAACTCTGAGCTTCATTACATACTTATATGTCAAATACTCTACTTATTTAACTTGATTTCCAAAAACAAGTAGGGTAGAGTGAGGTCCAAGAAATCCTGAGGTAATGAGAATGCAGGCCTTGGACAAATGCTGCAGGGATCAGGAGGTGCCCCAAGCCTTATCACCCACCTACATCTGCCACTGCACCACACCTGGCACTGCCAGACTGAGCTACAGGCCAGGGCACCCCGAATATTTCTGAAATACCAAAGATTATTCATCTTGTCAAATAACATTGATATTGGTGGCAGGGAGCTACCCTGAGCTGGACACAGACAGCTCCGGCCGGCTCCTGTGCAGCCCCAGAGTGCAGCAGAGCCAGTGCCAACCCTGGGAAAGGCATTCCATGATTCTTGGCCAGAAGGAAGTAGAAATGCAACTAAAGTCATTTTAAAGCTGTCTTTAAAGCTGCATAAATTAATATATCCCAGAATTTTTACCCTTCCCACCTCTCAACAACTGAATCAAGGTGCAGTTTGCTGCTTTTGGAGCAGAAAGTCACAACTCAGCAGTGGCATCTGATTACCTTCCTATGATCATTCAGCCTCAAGCTGTTAGAAAAAAGCTACATGACAAGAATTTAGAACTGCAGAAGTGTGGGGACATTAAGGATAAACAAATACCTACTTTGCAACTAAAGGGAGAGTAGATCATAAAAAGAAAATGGCTTTTTAACTCCACAGGACAACAGGAACCACTCTCTTGCAGCTTGAGCATCCATTTAGTGTGAGAAACAGAAGCCATAAATCAGGGAGGACATCTTTCCTCTGTTTTGAAGGGGATCAGGAATGCTAGTGACAATGACCAGTGAGCTCATATACCAGCTAAGTCCCTTGGTAATTAACTGAATTACCACACTTACTAAATCCACCCAGTAACTGCCCAGCCAATGCATTTTTTCCCAGCTATAGGTAATGTAAGGAGCAGCAGATCCCTCTCAGCAGCACACAGAGCACAGAAGGAGGGACCATTTGGAAAATGAGAAATGGAAGTGACATTAGTATGGCATTGTGTAAGGAAAAACAGCATTTTTAGGAAAAAGCAGAATAATCTTGCCTGTCTCAGCCTTTTAGATAATTGTCATGACATTTTTCTTTGGGATTTTGCTTGTCCTTTTTACTAACTTATGGTTTCTGTGTTGTCTATACTGGACCATATTGTTTTCCATATTATGCATAATTACATATTTTTATTTATTTTTCAGAACAATCTTGCATTGCTTAGCTATAGAATCAGTGAATTTATTACTGTGATTTGATTTTTCCTCTCTGTTCTTAACCAGTTTTACCTTTTCCCACAGCACGACGGATGAATGCCCACTGTGTATGACAGTTACCACTGACCTAAGCAAAGCAGCACCAGGTTGGCTTCCCCGAGTCAGTGCCACAGCCAGCCTGTGCTTTCTCCTTCCAGAGGAACAGAACCTCTTCCTTGCCATGTGACAGGGCCTTTGGCATTATGCTTGAATCCTTTCTCAGCCTTTTCTCTGTGAAAACCTAGGTTTCTATAACCTTGGCAAGTATCACATGAGCGGAGTTGGGAAAAAGCTGTTTCTCAACAGAATTCCCATCTGCCAAAGTTTCAACATGGGTGAAAGAGGATCTAACTGATGTCATCTTATGCCTAAGAAAGTAGGTGGACTATTAATTAGGGACGTATTATCAAATAGTACTTAGATGCTGGCAATTTACCTCAATTTGATACTGTGATGTTTTTGACAGGCAAAAAGTTCCATACGTGTTTTCCATAAATTTGTCTGAATAATATTATTTCCCAACTTTTAAAGTACATGGCTGAGGAATTTTGCAAACATGAATACAAGACAAGAATATCAGATTTGTGTAAATATTGCATCTAGTGGCACTTGTTCCTTTATTATTTCTAGAAGCATAAGGATATTTGCAAATAATGAGATAGTAAACGTTTTGTAAAATAAAATGTTGCTGAGAGTTCATAAATGCTGCATTTTGCAAGTTCTGCTACTACCACTTAAAATCAATTTTCTAGCTGATACTTCTGCATTACTGTTGACCATACTGGAAAGAAGCAATGCAGATTTCAGCAGCAACTACACCACTCATTGATGGGACATCAGAACAGCCAAACGCGGAAAAATGCCACAGAAGAGAAAAACCCAGACCAATATTCATCACCAGGGTCCTATATTCATATTTGAAAATCAATGACTGCCTTTGAAGTGTGACAATTTGATTTTCTCCCTTGCTTTAACCTTTACATTAAGAGACTACAAGGAAATGAACTATTTTTCTGCTGGTAGAAATCCCAGAAGTCTTTACAAATTTCATAATGCATGTGAGCTGAGAGGAATATCTGAATTTGGAAGAGATCCCTCATGTAGGATTCTGAATAAAAACCCACAATGCATTCACACACACAAGTGACTAATCTCTTGAGTTCATTGCTCTTGCTCACACTCTGAGCAATTGAAAGAGATCTTTAGAAAAAAGAGAATTTGAAGGAGGTAGAAGGGAATGATGTTTCCATGTTGGATTGGTTCAGCATAATAAAACCTGATCCTGGTTAGTGCTGTTTTTTACAAAAATTAGCAAAACTATTATGCAGTCACCAACAACCTGCCTGCAAAAGCTCTCAAGCTGACATGTAGAGACTTTACCTATTTTGGTGCCTTGAGCACCGACCAGTGCTCTCCTGGAACAAATAAGTTGGTTTGTAAAGGCCCAGTGAGATCTGAGACCACGTCACCAAACTGTCAGATGGCCTGAGCAAGACAGAGCAAAGGCTTTTCCAACAGGTGAATTGTGGAATCATTGCTCTTGCTCCTCCTACCTCATCCATAGAAGTTCTGGTACATACCCAAGAAAATGTTTTACCCAGAATTTCTTCTGTGCTTTTTACCCTTTTAACAAATGAGAAACTTCTCCTAACAACAGAAGCAACTAGTAGAAAAATTTTCCAATTAACCAGCTACATATTTTTTTAACGAGTTACTCATAGTCCATTCTCTATTTGCTTGAAAGCTGGGGTGTTTATTTGCAATCCTGAACAGCAGACATTTGTTGTTTGCTAAAATACCGATTCACGAAATAAAGTAAAAAACCCCACTACAATTTGAGTGTTGAAATGCATCTTAGGAAATTCTTATCTATCTACCCAGTGATTGCATTTCCCACAGTCATAAAATTACTTCTAAAATGTGGCATTTCCAATACAACGACAAAAATCTATCAACTCTAGGTGGATCTCAGTGGATGAGCTGGAATGAATTAGACTCCAGATGAGCTTCAATAAACCATTTCTAGCACTAATCTTTGCCTTTATTCCCCTGACTAGTTTCTTCCACCATCAGGTGCGGTGGGTATATCCTTTCCTGGTGGCAAGTACCAGCAGATGCACACAGTGAGCTGTGCTTCAGGGCTGCTCACTCAGCTCACCATCCAGGCAGCTGCTGCTCTTCTGCACAAACACCTTCCTGAAAAAACTCTGTTCTGTCTAGTCTCAAAAAGAGACAGTGATAAAGTTTGTTAGCCAAGGGCTGATATTGGAGATCTGCTTCTACACAGAAACTGAGAGTACAGCTGTCCCTGGTAGTTTTAAAGATAGCATTCAAATCATCTATTGGCTGTGTCTGTGATTTCCCCAACGAGAGCATGTTTGTACAACCCTGGAATCTCACCTTAATGGCTACTGATAAAAAATTTTAAAGCTAAGCCTTTAACTGATGGAGTGCAATGGGGATGTAACCAAAACACTGTGGCTGGAATAACAGCTCCACTGCTTGAACTACACTCTACATCCCAGGAACCTGCATTTTTGTTTGCCAATTTACCCATCTCCCGTTCAAATTTGCCAATTTACCCCTTCCACTCCAGGACTGGTTGGGGGTTTTTTTGAATAACCAAGTGACAGAAATGTTGATGTGTTCTCCAGACACCAGGAACAGGTGCAACCCACAAGGTTTGCCACAAGACCCTATGTCTGCACTGGAAATATACAATACCAAAAGAAATTAGCTGCAGAGGCAATGAGATTTGCAATGCCATAGGTTACTATAACCGAAAATAAACTTCAGAGTGAAAAAGCCACGGGAAGCTTACAAAGTGAACTAAATCTCGTGATCCATAGAAAGGTTAAAAAACATGAATCCCATGATCTCTGACAAATGAGACACAGGCTGAAATTCTTTGCTTACTCTTGAATATAATGATACAGGATATACAACAAGCATGTGCCTGCAGCTTGTGCCTGTTGCCCAGCAGGACACTGAAAGTTAAAAATCCCTGTCAGTGCAAAGCATGGAGTGCACGCACTGTGCTGTCACTCCTCAGAAGGCAGACGTGGGACTTGTGTGTTGCTGTGCCCTGTGAATACCCCAGGCTGAAATATCTGCTCCATTCTCCATTTCCAAGAGATTGCAGCTCTGTTTTAATGGACAAAGCACCAGTTTAGGAGGTATGGCTGATCCCAGATTATCCTCCTGTACAAACCTCACTTCTGTAACACACCATTGGTTTCGTGCATGGACTGCTTCTCATGGATGCTCATCTCACCAGGACAGGCCATCCACAAAGGACAGCAAACTTTTGGTCACACACAGAGATATTATGAAG
The DNA here is from genome assembly GCA_008033365.1 of Pseudorectes ferrugineus. Lineage (NCBI taxonomy): Eukaryota > Metazoa > Chordata > Aves > Passeriformes > Pseudorectes > Pseudorectes ferrugineus. The sequence continues at coordinate 11,918 of QWTY01023010.1, forward strand.
CATCCTGCAGTGATGGGCAGATTTCACCTAAGTTGGTTTCCTACAGTCTGGTCAGATGCAGTTAATTTCATTTTCAAACAGCAAATCAGTACTTAAAAGAGCACTGAGTTTTAGTTTATGTGGCTATATAAGCTACTAGACTTGGCCCATTGCTAAGAAATGGGATGTGAATTCATTTCTAATTAATTTCCCTTTACATAGCATATGTCACATTCATTGGTCACTGTCCAACTTAATAAATGCTTATCACTTTACAGGAATTTCTTATGATTGCAATTCTGAAAACATCTGCCTGAACTATGCCAATAAATCCCTTGGCATTTTACCCTAACACAAGTGTCTTAAAAGCCAGCTTCTCTTACAGCCATTTGGAGTTTTATTGACAATAGGCTATTTAGCCTGTTAAAGAGACAGAATAAAAGCACAGTTACTCAAAACTCTTTAAAAAAAAAAGGTGCTTCTTCATTCCCAAAGGCTGTATGCATAAGAAAATCAGTTAAAAAAACAAAACAAAAAACATACATTGACCCTTTGTATATTTCTCAAAATAAAATTATGAATCCAGACAATAAACCTAGGTATTTCAAGCAAAAAGTATAGGATAAAAACACAATAAAAATATTTCAGTTTTTTACTTAATTACTTGTTTTCAAGTTGTCAGTTACCAAGTGTAATAATTATTCTTCCAAACACACTGACGTGTTAACCATATATACAAAACACGCTTTTTCATGTATCGCATAAAAAAAAAAAAAAAAAAAAAAGAAAGAAAAAAAGAAAAAAGAAAAACTTTTGTAAACTGACAGATTCTTCCAGAACAAGTAATGTAAAGAAGAATTTACAGAGGTCAATTTCAATGCAATTTATTTAGAGAGAAGCATTTGAAAGTGTCAGCACTGAAGATATCATATATTTCACTTATCTCTCACAGCCCAAAGCATTAGTCTTGAGGCACTCTGGAATCTTTCCAGAGCATATATTCACCAGAACTGCTGAAAAAACAACAGCAACAACCAAAATAATAGAGAGAGAACGAAAGAAAGAAAAATAGTACCTAATGGGATGGAAGAGTGTTTGACCTGCCTGGTGAAGCCTTGACTTTTTTTGTCAGTGTTTGCAGCTTTACATGACCAATAATAAACAGAAGAAAAGCTTTCTGCCATCCTTGATGACATTATTTAGTTTCCTAAAGAAAAATACTAAAATTATCAAAATAAGAGGTTGATACCAGCAACCAACTGATTTCATAAAATCCTCCTTGAAACTAAAATTGCAGTTTATGAGTCAGTTGAAGTAGACTGGGAGATGGATATGACAGCATATATCAGAAAAAGGCTGCAGAGTAGGACTGCTATCAAAGATCTATTTCATTTAGGACTCCTCTGTCTTTAATCACTCTCTGGTGTCTATGTTCAGGATTTATTAGTTCATGTCTAAAATTCACATGACAAAAGTGGTAAGGAAATAGTCCTCACAACTGTTCATCCACCAGCCCCAAGATTCTGGCAGTGCAGTTCCAGAGCAAGGAGCCAGGCTCTCCTCATGTGTTAATTCTGCACTGTTATTCCAGGGAAATAACACTGTGTAGCAGTCCTACTCGTGCACATATTCATACTTAATACTGTAAAAGTTCATTTTATTTTGTTTAATTGCTACCAGTGACCTCTATTAGCCTTCACCAGGTTTTCCAGATGCTTGTCTAATGCAGAATATGTGCTATGATTGTGAACCTGCTCGCACCAGTTTTGTTTCCAAAGTCAAGTTAGAGTTCTAAGAACTGTCTCTCATGGCTTTTTTTCTGCCTCCATCAGCTCATCCATCAGCTATGCTTTGCTGTATGCACTGGACAAGCTGCTAACTTCAAGTTTGTTGGTAATTTTTAGTTTGTTTCAGTTTGTTCCTTTGATGCATCCACTGAATGTAAAACTGTTCCAGCATGCTTTGGTTTTATTATTTATTGACAATTCCTGTCATGCATAATGAAAAAGACTAAAATGAGGTTAACCTGATGATTTTTCTCTCCCTTTACTTCCACTCCCAAAACGTATTTTGTTTTCCACATTCATGAAAATGTAACATATTGTATAACTTTCATTATTATAAAGGCATGCTGTGTGATCCAATATTAAATTCTGTTTTGGCAAACATGCCAGTGCACACGGGCATTGCTGAGGTAAACAACAATATCAAGTACAGGGTATGGTACACAAAGGTAACAAAACAGATTTTAAAATTACTAGATTGATATTCACTAAAGTTTTGGGATGAAAGAGCTAATTTAGATTAAATAAGGGCTGGTCATGAATAAACCATAGGATCCCATAAGCTTAAACAGAAGCTGGTCCATTTATTTTCTTTCAATTTCTTTCCCTTCACTACCCAACATCAAATTCTTTGAAAAGTTAGAATTTTTAACCCAAGGGTAATACTAAAACTAACATTCTCAGAGGAACTCAGGTGAAGTCTGAGATAAATGTCCAGCTCTTCTACATAACTGTAGTACTTTGCTGCTCAGAAATTTTAGGAGGTTTATCTTTAACAATGATCCTATAAACCAAAGGACATATTACCTCTTTAAAAATAGATGAGGAGCAGAGAATAAAATAGTAACTCGCTCAAAGTTCAATAGAAGGAAGGGAAAACCAAAACACAGGCTATTTGATAATTATTTAAGACTGCAGAATAAAAGATGACTCTTCCTAGCAAGCCCAGAAAAGATTAAAAGTCTCTGATACAGTTCATCCGGGGAAAATTTCCAACCCATTTTTCATCTGCTTAATCCTATTTTAGATAAACACCCAGATTCCTGAGCACTTACTGAAACCAAATTGAAATCCTGGATGCTCATTCATTATTACCAAGTACCATATGTCTAATTTTATTTTTAGAATTGTCTTTGGCAATAACACGCTCTGTCTGAAGCTCTGTGGCAAAGACTCAAATCTGATGGTTCTGAAAAGAGATTTCAGGGGGGAACATTGTACTGCAGATCCTGAATAGAATGTATAAAACTGTGCAGCCTCTGCCTTGGCTTTGCACTGAGGCTGCTTTGGTGACCTGCTGGCCACTAAAAACAAGTAGAAGTATGAAGAGATGAACAAAAATATTTGCTGTGACTCACACACAAAGGTAGAAGTAAAGACGCTTGATAGTCAAATCTAATAATGTAATTTCCTCTCGTCTAAGAATTTCTGTTACCATTTTCTTCCAGAAGTTGGCTTATTTGGCTTTTTAAACTCTTTGCCTGTCAAGTGTCATTAAAAATGAACATTGCATATTTCTCTTAGGTTCACGCCTAAAAGGCACATTTCTCTGCTCAGGCAGTTCCATAATTTACCACTCTCTGCCTTGAGTGACCACAGAAATTTGCATGGCCTTGAGGCCAGGGCCTTTCTCCTCAGTCACCAAAGCACCTCTCACATGGAGCTTCTCCTTTTTTTTCATCCACTTAACTCAGACTATCTCAAAGTGCTTAATTTTGTGCATTTGTATCACAGGGACTTAAAAGCAGCTCCATTTAAGACACATCATATTTTTAGTCACATACGATCCTGTGGAAATGATCTAGTTCACTTATTTATCCCACGTGAGAAAGCTCTCAGAGCACACAGGTGCCTCTCTACCCTTTTGCTGCTATGGGGGTAGGGGTTTTTTTTTTTCACTTAAGCCATAGTTAAAGCTGAGGTTTTATGGAAAAACCTTACTGCTTACATAAATAAGTTCAGCTCTTTTGAAAATCCCCCAGGAGCTTCGCTGTGCTGTCAGACCCCCTGAACTCTTTGGGAAAAGCTCTCTGCTCCACGGCACGCCTGCAATATGCCCTTGAACACAGGAAGGAGGTTCCCAACGTAGCTGTAATGAAATTACAGCAACAGCAGAAATCCACCGGGCAGTTTTAGCTCCAGCTGCAGTGCCACGCTGCCAAGGTTCTGCCAGGAGCCACTGTAC